>JAVTVY010046080.1:0-22181 GCA_036873755.1 Hanleya hanleyi
GCGTCGTGTGAGGCGTCACCTTGTATCAACGCCTGCCAACGTCAACCTTAACGCTTCAACGCCCTGGCGAATTAGCCCTGAAGCTCTGATTTTCTAGATAGTCCATGAAATTGACACTAATTCATCGAAATGCGGTGACACCCCCTCAACGCCTGTCGTTACGCCTTAATCCTATCTGGCCTGGGCTTTTTGGGACCTGTCGTGGCCTGGGGTGGGGAACCGAAATGGACCCCCAATTTATTTGTCTTACCCTTGAGCTAGGGAGCTAAAACTTACCACACTATACCCTTGAGTCAAACTCCAACAGAAAATGTAAACAAATCCAAGATGACCGCTTTGATGACGTCATTTTCAAAAACGACATTTTTTGGTCGATTTTTTCGGTCAGATTTTCCGAATTTTGTATTTATGCAATTTCTCCGCAAAAATAGCTTGATAAATTAGTAGATATTTATGTGATGGGAAATAAAATAGTTTTTGCCCACTTTTCATCGCAGAAAAGCAGAAATTTTGAAGAAATATGACAAAAACATCATCTTTCTGGGACCCCACATGGCCGCCATCTTGAATTTACCCATGATCCTTCCCTCGGGGGTCATGCAAATAGGTTCAAAATGACCCCAATATGATAAACTATAAAGTCACGAAGTTTCAGCTTTTCAGGTCATGCGAATAGGCTCAAATGACCCCAATATGATAAAATATAAAGTCACGAAGTTTCAGCTCTCTATTTCTTGTCGTTCCGGAGATAGCTCAGAAAGTTTGGCAGGGCAGAGATTCGACCCCCTCCCCCTATGCCAGGTAGGGTTAACGCCCATGATGTAGACCGGTGAGAGAACAACAACAACAACAACAAGGATGACAGGCCAATCATTTTATTATCCCCTCCAGTACATCAAACCCAAACTGGGTGAGCTGTGTTGGGTATGTTTACAATACAAGCAGCCCCTTGTCCAATCAGAGGCCGCCATTTGGCGTTGCATCTGTCATATTCGTTCATGCCCGTCAGATGAATTCTCGGTTGCTCTTGTCCAACCAGAAGTCCCCATTTTAGAAAGTTCCATCTTCGGCCATGTTCGCTCTGATCCGTTTGTTCTAGTCGTCGTCGGGCAGGCCAGGATACCGTTGTGGCAACATATCCTGAAATAGTTGTTTGCGCATTCTGAGTATCTATCAGTGCATGGGTGAATACATTCACCCGATGGGGTGGTCGGTCAGCTTGGTAACGAAAAACGTGACATTGGTCACCCTCTCTACGACCCATTGGGTGTTGGAGCGTTGTTGTTGGGCCCATTCCAACACATCCAATTGGCCCACTTGGTCCAGCACGGGCTCTAGCGACGCCCTATCCGTGATGGTAAACGGTTGGTCAAATACCCGGATGTTACTGCTCGGGTAAAAGTATCGGACTTGGTCTGTCTCCTTATGCTGCAGTACATAACCAAACGCCAAATTCAACATCAAGGCCGTAGTTTGATCGTTGAAGATGGCTTCCACGTACTTGAAGAGCCGAGACAGGGCCTCTAACCGGAAATTGTAGATGTCTAGCAGCAGGCGATGACGGTGGAAACATCGTCGGATGTCCCTGTAGTCCAATGGTCCCTGTAGATGTCACTTAAGGTGGCTCTCCACAGTTTCGTAGTAATGGCCCCGGTCTAATTTCATAATACGATAGATTGCCCGTGTTCTTCTACATCATAATTCTTTTTGTCTTCTTAATAGCTTAAATATATAATACCATCCTATTCAGCATTATCAACGCTTCAAACGAGCACGTACAGATCGATGGCTGGCTTCGTCTCACGGTGATCGGGATCATGGAGTAAATTTTGTCCTGCCTCAGTTATGCCCCTTGGGTGTGCCTAAAAATCCGGGAAGAAAATCTGACAAAAAACGGGCAGGTTGACCCCATTTTTTGTTGCCTTTTTAAGTTGGGACCGGGCCTGGGAACGTGAGTAAGAAGTTTAATTGAAATCGCCCTTACAGATTTTTCTGGAAATTGAGCCGAATTTGACCATTTTTCGACATTTTAAGGGGGTTTCTAGGAAAAATGAGGCAAGCTTGGAGGGGAATTTTTGAGGTTCATTTTTCTATATCATAGCAGTGCTATGTCTTAAAATAATAGCTTAACCAGAAGACTATTCTGTGAAGTCATGTGACGCAGTCAGTATGTCGGCACCTCTTCCCACTTCCCTTATATGTGTTGTAATTTTTTCCTGTATATGGCGAGATTCTGCTGGTGGACGTTTCGTCCCCGAGGCCCGCCCCTGTACAGACCTTTTGGTCTTTGATATATGTTGGCATTTTGTGGGAAGTTGATGCTGGGTCGACATCGGGCCTTACAGGCTAGTCTTTTGTGTTAAATGCCGTCATTTACATCAGACGACGATACAGCTCACCAATCTCCAATGTACGAGTTGTCACCGCGAAACAGCTCACCAATTACCAGTATACGAGTTGTCAGAGCATTTCCATCATAGCTCTCTAGATTTGTATCTAATACCGCTTATGCCGGTGCTAGAGCCGTGTGGTCATATCATCCATGTTGCCACATGAACAGGTACAATAAAAGCGTACCTGAGATACAACACATATCACGAATCGTTAGATTCTTGGTATGTACTTTAGAATAGGTTAACCAGAAGACTATTCTGTGAAGTCATGTGACGCAGTCAGTATGTCGGCACCTCTTCCCACTTCCCTTATATGTGTTGTAATTCAGAAAATATATACATATAAGTGATTTGGGTTGAAGAGTTTACGACAACTGGTGGCCGAAAAACGGACCCATGGTCTAATCCTTGTCCAATGGAAGAATCCCTGGAGTGCACCCTAATGGATGGGCGTCCGGTAAGAGTTCACTGTGGGCATCCACTGGATCTTCCTGGAAATGCTCGATGTCGTCAGGCGTATGTGGAACAGTATCACCGGTGTTCGGCTGGATATCTAGGCCCTCTTCGACTGTAGACACAAGCAAACTGGGCATGGGCTCGGTGCTCGGCAAGTGTTGGGTGGGTGGTGTCTCCGTACGTTTCATCTCCCTGGGATCCTCTTCAGTGGGAGTGACCTTCCTGGGATCCTCTTCTGTGGAAAGTGGTCGCCCATGCCGGGGTGATGGACAATGAATCAAACGCTGATGCCGTCTTAACTGATTGAGCCATGTGAAGAGTTGACCACATTCATTACGTTGTTCCGTCGCGCCCTCGTAGAGTGAGCGTTCGTGACGCCGTAAAGCATCTTCCCGATTAAATGATCGTGCGCAGTATACAAGTATAACGTGCGGACTCGTGCCGTCGCAAATCTTCGGGGCGACTAAATGGCTTCATGCAGGTCAAACAAGAGGATATGTCGGCTGCGTATCAGAAAATGCTGAACATTCCCACCTACCGCCTCTTTTATAAGCCCGCAGCCCTCAAGAACTCTCCTACGTTGTTCTTCCCAACAATTAGCTCATCGCTGCCCTGTACATTCGGGTGCGCACTTGTGACATGTCTAGCATTGCGTTATGCAATATATTTCCTATATTATACAATATCTGCCATGTATTGTGCCATATTTGCCCTCTATTATACAATAACGCGCCAACACCCAATGGGTCGTAGAGAGGGCGACCGATGTCACGTTTTTCGTTACCAAACTGACCGACCACCCCATCGGATGAATGTATTCACCCATGCACTGATAGATACTCAGAATGCGCAAACAACTATTTGAGGGTATGTTGCCTCAACGGTATCCTGGCCTGCCCGACGACGATTAGAACAAACGGATCAGAGCGAACATGGCCGAAGATGGAACTTTCTGAAACGGCGACTTGTGATTGGACAAGAGCAGCCGAGAATACATATAACGGGCAAGAAAGAATATGACAGATGCAGCGCCAAATGGTGGCCTCTGATTACTTGAGGCTACTTGTATTATAAACATATCCAACGCAGTTCCTCCAGCTTGGGTATGATGTACTGGAGGCGATACTAAAATGATTGATCTGTCGTCATTGTTGTTGCTGTTGTTCTCTCACCGGTCTACATCATGGGCGTTAAGGCGTAACGACAGGCGTTGACGAGCGTCACCGCATTTCGATGAATTAGTGTCAAATTCATGGACTATCTTGAAAATCAGAGCTTCAGGGCTAATTCACCAGGGCGTTGAAGCGTTAAACTTGGCGTTGGCAGGCGTTGATAGAAGGTGACGCCTCACACGACGCAGTCGGACCACGGATGGTCCATCTCTGCCCCAAACGCTTTCCTATACACACCCCAAAATGTCCGCTTTCGCTAATACTTCTACTGATGACGTCACCAATGGCGTCACAGATCACGTGGACATGCCTCAAATGGTGGTCTACATACCGAGAGCTACAAAATGACACCCCACACGACGCATTCGGACCAAGGATGGTCCCTCTCTAGCCCAAACACAACCTCACGCACCCCCAAAATGACCAGTTTACTTACTACACCCAACTGCGCATGTGGAGATCGACGCGACTTGCAATAAAAAACACGCCATTCTGACTCTAGCCCACAAAAGCTTCACTTTGACACGTCCCACGACCCATTTGGACCAATAGTGGTCCATCTCTACCCCAAACACACCTCACGCACCCAGACTTTTCGAACAATTTCACCGCTTAGCTTCGGGACCCCGCCCATCGTGTTCTACGTGGTGAGACGTGAAAAACAAGATCCCATAACCTATATCGCAATGTCTAGGAGTAAATTTCCCAGTATAGACCTATCCGCTGAGCCAGTATGGGCCACTATGCAGACCTACCCGGTACCTGGACCTTTCAAATAAATTTCACCGCTTAACTTCGAGACCCCTCCCATCGTGTTTTACGTGGTTAGACGTGAAAAGCAAGATCGCGCAACCCATATCGCAATGAACATGTGTGAATTGCCCAGTATGGACCTATCCACTGAGCCAGTAGGCCTATGGGCCTATCCAGACCTCCGTGAACTTTTCGAAAAATTTCACCGCTTAGCTTCGGGATCCCGCCCATCGTGTTCTACGCGGTGTGACGTGAAAACAAGATCCAGCAACCCGTATCGCAATGAACATATGTGATTTGCCCAGTATGGCCCTATCCACTGAGCCAGTAGGTCTATGGGCCTATCCAGATCTCCGTGAACTTTTCGAAAAATTTCACCGCTTAGCTTCGGGACCCCGCCCATCGTGTTCTACGTGGTGAAACGTGAAAAACAAGATCCCACAGCCTATATCGCAATGTCCAGGAGTAAATTTCCCAGTATGGACCTATCCACTGAGCCAGTATGGGCCAATATACAGATCTAGCGGTACCTTGACCTTTCAAAACAATTAAACCGCTTAACTTCGAGACCCCTCCCATCGTGTTCTACGTGGTTAGACGTGAAAAAACAAGATCGCGCAACCCATATCGCAATGAACATGTGTGGATTGCCCAGTGTGGACGTATCCACTGAGCCAGTAGGCCTATGAGCCTATGCAGACCTCCGTGAACTTTTCGAAAAATTCACTGCTTAGCTCCGGGACCCTTCCCATCGTGTTTTACGTGGTGAGATGAAGAAAACAAGACCCCACAACCGACAGTAAAAGCCGCAAAAAATGACCACCCCCATACCCTACACAGGCATTTTTCAGTATAGGTGCAAATGTTCGAATCATTCTCCTATTGTTGAGGTAAAGTGAAGTCCGTGTTCCGCATTTTATGTTTTCGGATCACACCCATCCATGACTTGATAGGCAGGCCCGATAAGCCGGAGACCGATATTAGCCCTTTTTGACCTGGTTGATAGGAGTTTTCCCCTATTTTAGGAGTAAAGTCCGTGTTCCGTTTTTATATTTTCGGGACAAACCCTCAATTTACATGCACCAGCCCATGACTTGATCGCCCTGGACGAGCTCTTCACTTTGACACCTCACTCGACCCAATCGGTCCACCAGGGGTCCCTCTGGCCCCCAAAATGTCCCGAAGATTGGCGAAGATTGCCGGAGAATTTCCTCCGGCTCTCTGCGTATTTGGGACTACTTTCTATCCGTGGAGGCTTTTTCCCGCGACCGCATCATCACCAGACCGCATCACCGCGGAGGAATACGTGACCGGAAGTCCCGGAACTATAGTGACCTTGACCTCTTGATCACGTGATCTTCCCGTGACCTCCCCAAAAATGACGAAAGTAGGTCAAGTTGACTTTATCCGTCCTTTACATACTACTTATGTCTTGACGTTGTGCACGTTTAGGCGCAGCTTCTATACACAATTAGGCGCATTTCCACAGTTAGACGCAAATTTTCTACGCGATTAGGCGCAACGCATGATTAGGCGCAAAATGATTTCCACGAATAAGCGCATTCCCACGATTAGACGCATATTTCTCAGACGAATAGGCGCATTTCCACAATTAGGAGCAAATCTCCTACACGAATAGGCGCAGTTCCACAATTAGGAGCATTTTTTTACAAGATTAGGCGCAACGCATAATTAGGCGCAAGATGGTTCAAATGATTAGGAGCAGTTACATGATTAGACGCAGCCTCCTTACACGATTAGGCGCATTTACACAAATAGGCGCAAATTCCGTACACGATTAGGTGCAGTTCCATAATTAAGCGCAAATTTCGTACACGATTAGGCGCAGTTCCACCATTAAGCGCAAATTTCCTACACGGTTAGGCGCAACACGTTATTAGGCGCAATTCTTTTACACGATTTGGCGCTGACACGATTAGGCGCAAATACACGATTAGGCCCCCAACAAGGACGTCTGGTGGGATAAACGCCTCAACATGGAGTAAACTTGATAATTGCAACAATACCCAGAAAAACTAACCTATAATGCCCGACGCCGTACGGGTTCAATTTCCCACCAAAATAATAAATTTACATATATTTGTCGAATGACATGTACAGAGGGCGGGCTTCGGAGACTAACAGTCCACCAGCAGAATCTTACCATGTACAGGTAATAAATTGGAGCTATATGCAAGAGGTAAGAAAAATTGACGACGTCTGGCGACTGAAAAGCAACCATATGACTATACAGGTAAATTCCCCCCGGCACCTCACATTCAGATACGAGAATACGGTGGATTCTCGGACGTAGCCTTAGTATGTCAGCCGTGCTTTAATTGCAGCTGTTCATGTGGAGACTATGAAGTATCCACACCGCCCCTAGTACGTTGCTAATGACGTTGACTCTGTTACGTCCCATGGAACAAAAACAACGTCACTGTCCATAGAGCCTCCATTGGTGTATAAATATGGTGGGCTCTACCGCTACTCTTCGCAAAGTAAACATATTCCAATGTATCACATCGAGTAGATTATGTCCATGGACCACCTCATATCACCAAGCATTTATATAGTGCAAATTCCTGACGAAAAATGATGATGAAAGGTCTCCTCCTTGAATGCATTTACGTGGCCACCGTTCCAGTCCAATAGATCCGTATAGTCTTAAGATCATGACACTTAAACGCAACATTAAAGGAGTGGTGGAAAGCGATGCCGACGTACTGACAAGAAGTCATATGACCCCAGAGACAAATATCCTGACTACAAATTTCTAAAACATCACAAGAACCAAAAGTGATCCCAATGATGATTTGTATCCCAGTCACGCTTTAATTGCAGAGGACCGAGGCCGATCAAGCGCTTCATCCTCCACCATGTTTACAAGGTTGAACAGCTCCTCTAGATCATGAGGACTGAGCGCTTGAGAAGTAGATATAATGTCGCGTATAGATTATCAGGGAGGTTGGTATGAAGACTATCAAAGAGAGCCCGGGTGCTGTAAACTGATAGTGGTAGTCATCTGCATGTCTGAGTTCTAGGGTTCTCCATTAGTATTCTGCTAGTGGACTGTTAGTCCCCGAAGCCCACCCTCTGTACACGTCATTCGACACATATATGTAAGTTTATTGTTTTGGTGGATAATTTAAGCCGTACGACGTCGGGAATTACAGGCTATTTTGTATGTTTATTTTTGCATTTACCAGGTTTACCCCATGTTCAGGTGTTTACTGCATCAGACGTCTACGATGCTCACCCATTAACATAAGGTGAGTTGTTTGAGCTGATCTGTCATCACAGCTCCCGACCTAGCGTATCTAATTCTGCTTAAGCCGGTGCTAGGGACCGTGTGGATACTTCATAACCCAGGATGAGATACAAAGCCAAAGGCTACGTCCGAGAATCCAACGTATTCTCGAGTCTGAATGTTAGGTGCCGAGGGATGCTTTCCTGTAGAGTTATATGGAAATTTTTTAGTTGCCAGACGTCGTCAATTTTTCCCACCTCTTGCATATCGCTCCAATTTATTACCTGTAAATGGCAGGATTCTGCTGGTAGACTGTTAGTCCCCGAGGCACGCCCTCTGTACATGTCACTCGACAAATATTTGCAGGTTTATTGTTCTGGTGGGAAATTCAAGCCGTACGACGTTGGGCATTGCAGGTTAGTTTTTCTGCGTATTCTTGCATTTACCAGGCTTACCCCATGTTGAGGCGTTCACTCCATCAGACGTTCACGATGCTCATCCATTAACATAATATGAGTTGTTTGAGCTGATCCGTCATCACAGCACCCGGGCTAGTGTCTCTAATTCGGCTTCAGCCGGTGCTAGGTATCGTGTGGATACTCCATAGTCTCCACATGAACAGATGCAATAATAGCTCGGCTGAGTTACTAATGCTACTTCCGAGAATCCACCGCATTCTCTGATCTGAATGTTATGTGCCGAGGGATGCTTTCCTGTAGGATCATATGGTCGCTTTTTTGTCGCCAGACTTCGTCAATTTTTCCTACCTCTTGCATCTCCCTCCAGTTTATTATCTGTATATGGTTGGGTTCTGCTGGTAGACTGTCAGTCCCCGAGGCCCACCTCTTGTAAATGTCACTCGACAAATATATGTAGGTTTATTGTTCTGGTGGGAAATTTGAGCCGTACGTCGTTGAGCATTGTCGGTTAGGTTTTCTGGGTATTCTTGCATTTACTAGGTTTACCCCATCACAGCTCCCGAGCTAGTGTATTTAATTCCACTTAGGCTGGTGTTAGGGGTCGTGTAGATTCATCTCCACATGAACAGCTGCGATAAAAGCGCGGCTGAGATACTAAGGCTACGTCCGAGAATCCACCGTATTCTCGGGTCTGAATGTTAGATGACGAGGGATGCCTTCCTGTCGAGTCATGTGGATGCTTTTTATTCGCCAGACGTCGTCAAATTTTCCTACCTCTTGCATATCGCTCCAGTTTAACACCTGTATATGGTTGGATTCTGCTGGTAGACTCTTAGTTCTCGAGGTCGGCCCTCTGTACATGTCACTCGACAAATATATGTAGATTTATTGTTTTGGTGGGAAATTTAAGTTGTACTACGTTGGGCATTGCAGCTAAGTTTTTCTGGGTATACTTGCATTTACCAGGTTTACCCCATGTTGAGGTTTTTACACCATCAGAGGTCCACGAGGCTCATCCATTAACATCAGATGAGTAGTTCGAGCTGATCTGTCTTCACGGCTCCCGAACTAGCGTATCTAATTCTGATTAAGCCGGACCTAGGGGTCGTGTGGGTACTCATAGTCTCCACATGAACATCTACAATAAAGGCGCGGCTGAGATACTGAGGCTACGTCCGAGAATCCACCGTATTCTCGGGTCTGAATGTTAGGTGCCGAGAGATGTTTTACTGTAGAGTCACATGGTTGCTTTTTCGTCGCCAGACGTCGTCAATTTGTCCCACTTCTTGCATATAGTTTCAATTTACAGATCATGTTTAGGTAAAATTGAGTGCTCATGCGTGTGATTTCTTGAGAATGGACAAGATCCGCGGATGAGGGAAGCCCTAGTGATGTGAGGGGTCTGAGCACAGCAACTTTGCCTAGTTCTATGGAATTTGTATCCATTTGTTGCCACATGAACAGTTACAATAAAAGCGTACCTGAGATACAACACATATCACGAATCGTTAGATTCTTGGTATGTGCTTTAGGATAAGTTAACCAGAAGACTATACTGTGAGATCATGTGACTCTGTCAGTATGTCGGCACCTCTTCCCACTTCCCTTATATGCGTTGTAATTTTCCAATCACGAGCGATAAGTTAAATATTTCTATTTTATAATCGTTTTAATAATCAAAGTGGCATTCTAGTATATGACGAATGTTTGCATATACACAAATCACGAATCATTCGATTCTTGGTATGTGCATTAGAATAGGTTAACCGGAAGACTATACTGTGATGTCATGTGACTCTGTCAGTATGTCGGCACCTCTTCCCACTTCGCTTATATGTGTTGTAATTCATTTGTGTTGTATCTACAACATAACGACACGGCACATTCATCTTTTACAGATAAAGTTTTTAGAAGTCCCGCTTCCTGTCCCATCTAATGTTAAAGGAATGGACACGGTGCTGTGCTCAACAATGGGTTCTGACGCACTGAGCCGGTCAGTGAAATGTTGCATATGGAGAGAAGATAGATTATTTTAAATTGAATATAAGTGCCCAGCACTCAGATTCTTCGCAACTACTCTGGATTAATCGACGGCCCTTCATCTAGGACTACACCAAAACCGGTGATGAAGTTGAACTTTGTTCATCTACTGGTTCCCCCGATATGTATGGATTAAGTGAGGAACACCGAACCTGGAGATAAATTGCTGGACCCCGGCTCTGTCTCTATCTTATGATTGATGGAGGCTTCACACCATCCGGTGAAATAATTGGTTATCAGTAAAATACATCGACTTTCCCGGTAAGGCACAGGTAAAGGCCCGAGAAAGTCTATCGCCATTCTCTCCAAAACTGCGCCCAAAATATATCGTTTCATAGCTCCTTTACTCTGTCGAGCGGGGGCTTTCCTTGCCTCACACTGGGTACATACGTTATGCCACTGAATCACGAACCTTCAGTTCAAATGAGTGCGAGTAAATCAGAGTTAACCAGAAACTATCAACGGGAAACACTGTTATCACCTTGTCACGCAAACAACGATAGTTTCCTTTACTTATTTCCGATAAGGAATTCCTCGCTGATCTCAATATGGCCAGTATGGCTTTTAAAGAAGAATGAAGTCTTTCCACTCAAAGAGACGACGTTTCAGAATGTAATCATTGTGAATTGAAATTCATCTTTAGTCTCATCGACAGTGGAAGATTCGTGATTTTCACTAGATACATTTGTACATTTCTGAAAACCGTTTCTTCCCCTTCCACTCCGCGGAGTTCTAATATGGTCATTCTCCGCGTTTGCTGCATCAGAAATAAAAAGCTTTTCTTCTTGTCTGTCACTGTGATGACATAAAGTGCAATGTACAATTACCGTGCTGCTTACCGGTACGATGCCGAATTTAGAAAACTCAGCCCATACAAATAGTGATGAAACCGTTTACGGCTTCAACCGTTGGCGAGACGTTCTCTTCCTGTCAAGCAGTATTGTCTTTCAGATTTTAAGAGCGACGGACTAAAATATGCGGTAATACGTTCCTTGTCTTCTTGAATCTGTTATAAAATCCAAACTCAGCAACAGAAGTTTTTGGCAATGCCAGCGTTCCAGAAAAAAAACAAAGGTGGCACTTCTTAGTACCGTAGCCATTTCAATGCCCACTTTCTCCATCTGCTTGAAAACCTCCTCTGATCGAACAATATTGTTTCAAAGTCATCTGAATAAACTTTGATGCCATGGATGGGAATTAAAAGCTGTTCTCAATGTAACTCAGCTAAATTATACACACTTGGTGCCGGTGGGATGGATAAGAATGTCCTGGTGATTAGTGTCCCTTTTCATATCCAAATCTATTGCAACCAAGGACGGACACTTGTCCTCAATGTGGAGAAAAGTGTCCTACCTGGGTTAGAAGATATGGGCCGGACACTCTTAGCCACTGGACATTCTTAGCCTCCACACCGGCAGTTGACAGTTCCATCTTTCATCGTGAATAGCACTGCACGATGTACCTGCCACTTCGAGTAAACGTATCCAGATGTGTGGACCGCACAGAAATCGACAAGGGGCGTTACGTTAGTTGTTGACATTTTCAACCACCAATGAAATTCGTCAATTTCAAATTTTCAAAGCCGTTAAGGCATAGGCTGGTCTATCTGTCGAAAGTCCAGAGGTAAAAGGTGTCATATTTGACACTGAACTCGTCTGATATGGTTCAATCATGTGCATATTGTTTGGGGTTTTTCCTCAGGAATCCACGACAATTTTTCATTGAAATAAAGGAAATATAGAAAGTATCCGTATACCCGATGGTTCTTTTATGTCACTTACCTGTCTTCCCTCAAAACCGCCGCCTGTAAATGTACCTTGTATATGAGATCGCCCTCGGCGCCAACAGGGCAGGGCTTAATAAGACTCATGTCTTTCGCAGTATGTATTCGTTGGTAACAGTGTCAGAGCGCAGAACATTCTCAAACTGTTTTACGGTTTGATAATCATCATTATTAATCATGATTATTCGTCAAGACAAACCCAACGGGTTACGGCATATTGGATATTGAAAAGTTGGCCTGATAAATGTACCGTATAGGGATCTGTGAATAGTACACCAATGTTCAATGCACAAACTTTCTATCCGTATGCCGGTCTGAACGTAGCCTTTTTAACAGTTCCATCTCTCATCGTATAAAACTCCGCGCGATAGACAGACACACAGATTAGTGTGAAAGTCATATCTAAGAAATAGGAAAACTTCCAGTGTTTCTCTATAAGAGTGGCTATTATTCCTAATTCGTGTATGTTAGGCAAACCGGTTCTCGTCTGAATACCGAAGTTAATATACTTGGATGGGTGATGGGGCTGGTCAGTGTCCAGGATGATATTAACTGTAAGCGCTGTCGTGTCTTGACGCCTGAAGGGACCATCTTGATATCATTGAAAAATTGTGGAAACGACGTTAAAATCCTACTCGCTCAGTCACTCTGGTGTGTTAGAAAACAGGTCTTTGTAATAGCATGGTTGAAAGATAGCAAACGGACTACCTTTCTTCATATATCGGAGTTTGCGACTTATTTTCAGGTTTATTTGCAGAATATACAACACAGCGTTAGAACCGGTGTCATTGCCTCAATTGTAAGGCCTACCCGTTAGGATATACATCACTGTTCATGAAAGAACATTCCCAACAACCTCCAATAATATTAGTAAGTTATTCAAAATATGTGCTTTAAATAAACTTTGAATTTAAAATGAGCGATCGTTTCGTTTTCCGATTTTATTCAATTTTCCGGATCATCCTAAAACCATTCCTAAAGCTGCTTCAATAGGAAGTATAATCGTCGATTTAAAGTCAAATTAACGAACCTTTTATATTTATTTCTTGGAAGTATTGCCGAAAGAAAAACTGATGTCGCTAAAGTATGTAGAAAATATACTTTTGAGATTATTAGCTTAGAAAGTTGTGTATTCGCTTCATGCAATTAAATAGGCGAAATTCGTACAACATGGGACACGGCATGACAGGTCTGAGCAAAACCGGACTTGAGCAATAAAAAAGTATATAAATCCAAACAAATATCAGATCTTTGGTGATTTAAAGATGACTCCAAACTCATTTCGGGTCATTAATTAACTGGTGGACACTGGCTTGTTGACAGGTTGATTGTTGATTCCCGTGTTAATGGTAACATTAGTCATCTATTGAACACTCCATTCTCCTTTCATTGGTGAGGACACATTCAGAGTGGTTTGTATGCCGCATGGATAATGCGGCGGTCAGGGTAGGGACCTATACTCGATGGAGTGAATTATTCAAACCGAACCTCTCAAATTAAATGTTGACAGCAGTCTTTTCGGTATGAGTCTGTCATTGATTTCGCAATTCATGATACTAAGCTCACGACTAGAATTCTCAATTTAGAAAAGATATGGAACACAATTTAGAATGAATGAGAGTCAATCGTGCTACAATTTTTCTCGGAAGACGATTTCTCGGAAGGCTGTGTAGATTGTGGAAAGTAGTGTTAATTTGACAGCTTTGAGTCACTTCAACCCGTTTCAAGTTCAGGTTCGATCACGTTCAGGTTCAGTGACGTCATCCTAATAATAAAAAACAGCAGTATACACTGGTTTTCGTGATATGCAGCCGTGATCCTGATCATGATCAATGGTGCAAACAGGGTCAAACGGGTGCAAATAGTGTCAAAGTCAGGGTCAAGATCAGAATCATGATCAGGGCGGGAATAAACCCGGTTTACGTTCAAGGACTCGACTAATCAGAATCAAGTATGCGACCGTCAATCTTTGGTCACGTGATACTTTTTTTTTCTTGCCCCGTATCCATTGTTGCGAGGAATTCTATGAACCCTGGTAATTTAAAGAAGGGGAACGCTCTTAATGTTCCCACTCCATACGTACATGTTTGATTAGAACATATCCATATCTTAATAATATCCACATCTATATGTTCACATCCATATAATGTCCATATCTACATATTTTCCACTATAAGTAATTGGAATATACATAGTGTGACAGAATCAAAGGGAAGTAACATTACTAAAGGTGAGGTGTTTCTACTAAAGGGAGATCACTCTACTAAGATCGAAATTCCTGGATCTACACGGGAGGTAACTTTACTAGAAAGTTTATATCACAAACATTTTCATAACAAAATTACAAATTCACAAGAGAGGTAACTCTACTTTAAATTTTAAAGGTAAGGTACAAGTAAACTAAGTATATTCAATGGAATTCCACATGAATGTATTCTGTAAGCTATTGTTTGTGTGTTTAAATGTTGACATGTAGCTAGTTTACCCACTCATTAAGCGAACATGTACTATGTTGTACCTCGATTTTGCAGTGTTTCTCTGTTGTCTATCATATCTCGCGTATTAGTTAAGTGGAATCATAGCACTCTAATCGAATAATACAAGTCCATCGTATTGAGCCATTGTGTGGGATCTTTAAGGGGGTTTCCCTTCGTTTAAACTACAAGAGTCTAGAGATTTCCCCGCAAAATGGACACGGGTTATACCCGAGATAGCACATGATCAAACAGGATCGACGATTCTCTACAAATTATACCTACGTCATCAAACATGGCGGCCCTTTACTTCTAATTGTCGAATCGTTGAATCTAAACCGGATTTACTCTCGAACATGCATTCTGATTATGATTCTGATTTTGAACCCGATATTGACCATGTTTACACCTCTTTGACCCTGTTTTACACCTCTTTAACCCTGTTCACACCTATCCATCTTCATTTTATCCAGCCAATTTCTACGTTTCCACTTCGAACCCACAGGCCCCAGTGTCTGGACAGTAGAATTTAAATTCAGTATAATTTAATTTTTTTTAAGTCATCCTATAATACAGAGAGGAAAAGGTATTGCACGCGCCATATTGGATTTGCCCGCCAAATACGAAAAAACAAAGTAAAGTTTTCACATTAAAAACTGTTTAACTGACCGTGTTACTGGTGTCCACTCAATTTTGAAACCTTTGTTATGCCATCTAACCCTACGGGAAATTTCAGATCGCCGTTTTATTGGTATAAATCCATCTCTGAAAACAGTAAACTTACGGCTTCTGTCAGCCGCTCTCTGCCTCCACTGGGACGTAAATTGCTGTCTACGTCATCGCTTTCGGCATTCTCAAAGAGAGCCGTCATTCTCAAAGAGAGCCGTGTCTACCCGCGGGAGACCAAAGCGACTCTCATGTAAACTGGTGACATTTTTGAATCTCCAATCTCAAAGCGAGGCAGCATGACATCATTCTCAAAGCGAGCCGTGTCTACCCGCGAACTACTTCCTGTATTAGATAACTCGCTTTCACGGCCAAGTATACATACCGACAATAATTTGTTCGCGATTGATATGCTCCGAAACGGAAAGAGTCATTTCCCAATTATATAGCCCACGTTATGTTTAGCAATTCGCTTCTAACTCGGCGGAGTCAGCAGGTCAGTGACAAGCCAGATAATCATACGCCGCCTACACACCCCCCAAATTTTGGGGGGATGGCTCCCATTTACGCGTGAGACTCTTTCTCGCAGTAGGGAGTCTCGCGAGACGAGAATGAGAGAGCCGTGTCTGCCCGCGGGAAAACTGGTGACATTTTTGAACCTCCAATTTCAACGCGAGGCAGCATGACATCACTCGCTCGCGGGTAGACACGCAAAATGGTACATCTTCAGAAAATTTATGACTTAACCTGAAGATCACAAGATCATTGTTTAGCATCATCAGATAAGCAAGAATAGTGCGATCAGACAACATGCAGGCGAAAGTACGGTATAATTGACGTAATTCGTTGTTTTCCGCGTTTCAATGGTTGATCTTCAATGCAGAATCTAGGTCAACTAAATTTATGTCTGCTGCTTCAAACGAGTAGGCCATAACGTTCAACGTTCAGTTTTATTTTTTTAACAACAAAACTTGCATAATGATAGCAACAAAAGTACATATCATAGGGCGTGTGAACAGTACTATGTAGTGAATGAAGAACAGAAATGCTGCAACTGCCTTGCCCTGATCAAGTACATGTCACGCTAAGAACCTGGGAGAGGTCATAAATTTTCGGAAGATGTACCGTCTTGCGGTAGACACGGCTCTCTTTGAGAATGCCGAAAGCGATGACGTAGACAGCAATTTACGTCCCAATGGAGGCAGAGAGCGGCTGACAGAAGCCGTAAGTTTACTGTTTTCAGAGATGGATTTATACCAATAAAACGGCGATCTGAGATTTCCCGTAGGGTTAGATGGCATAACAAAGGTTTCAAAATTGAGTGGACACCAGTAACACGGTCAGTTAAACAGTTTTTAATTCGAAAACTTTACTTTGTTTTTTCGTATTTGGCGGGCAAATCCAATATGGCGCGTGCAATACCTTTTCCTCTCTGTATTATAGGATGACTTAAAAAAAATTAAATTATTTAAATTATACTGAATTTAAATTCTACTGTCCAGACACTGGGGCCTGTGTTCGAACCTGCCTTGATTTATCTGACTCCTTCAGCGTTCAAAATCCGAGATGTAAATTTCACCAGCTAACGACAGAAGAACCAATCAGAACGTACACATCGATTTCGAGTGAAGTCACATAGGGTGACATCATCCTCTATTAGCGGCGTCCTTCCTCCTAATATGGTGCCCACTAATTAGGTCAGCCAATCAATAACGCTCTTGTGCGACCCATTTCGAATTTCAAATGTTTTCGAGGTCAGTGACGTCTCGTGTCTATTTATAAGTTATTTGAACATTGAAGGGGTCCAGATATATCAAGGGAAGTTCGAAGTGGGAACGTAGAAATTGGCTGGATAAAATGAAGATGCACCTATCTGACCCTGTCAATACCTCTTTGACACTGTTTGGACTTCTTTGACACTGTTTACACCTCTCTAACCCTGTTTACACCTCTTTAACCATGCTTACACCTCTTTGACCCTGTTTGCACCTCATTGACCCTGTTTACACCTCTTTAACCATGTTTACACCTATCTGATCCTGTTCACACCTATCTGACCATGTTTACACCTCTTTGACCCTGTTTACACCTCTTTAACCCTGTTCACACCTATCTGACCCTGTCAATACCTCTTTGACACTGTTTGCACCTCTTTGACACTGTTTACATCTCTTTAACCCTGTTTACACCTCTTTAACCATGTTTACAACTCTTTGAACCTGTTTGCACCTCATTGACCCTGTTTACACCTCTTTAACCATGTTTACACCTATCTGAACCTGTTCACACCTATCTGACCGTGTTTACATCTCTTTGACACTGTTTGCACCTCTTCGACACTGTTTTCACCGCTTTGACCCTGTTTACACCTCTTTGACCTGTTTACACTTTAACCCTAATTTTGCTCCCGATTCTCTTATCATAATGCCGTCACTGAACCTGAATCGAAATGAGAGCCACAATTTTACATTACTGTGGAATCTCGCACATTGTCAAACGTGGTGATTCTGTCTAGTGACCTTTTTCAACATTGATTAGTCAGTCATGGTCCAAAGCAATCTTTCTATCCATTGGCTATATTTGACTCTGATCAGCATGTCCTGGTCCAGTGTGATGTTTCTATCTAGTAAAATTGATCAGCCAACCATAGTAAAATTAGAGATAATATCCAATCTATCGAGTCGCTCTGTTAATCATTGGTTCGCCTGCCGTGAGTAGTAGCGAAAGAGCAAACCCAACCTGTTGACCTACCTCCGGAGTTATCTCCACCTGATTTAACCTATCTAACCAAATGTCAATGGGGCGGGATTTACTCTTGCTTTCTCTTCGCGCCTTCATTCTCATGGCATCAGATTGTATATCCCCTATTGTCATATATATTGTTTACCGATGGTTTAGGGTTACAAACTCTGACGTTGGGAGAATGCACGCATTTAGCTCTGGCGTCGCTGTAGGATCGGTCCCGTGACCTCGGGACGTATTCCTCCGCAGTAAAGCGACCACTTGGGTAGAAGCAAAACTAATAAAAAGTGGAAAATGGACTTTACGCCCCCAAAAAGGTGGAAAAACGAACTTTACACTGTATATGGGTCCTATGAGGTCCACAGATCGTCAAATACACAATATGCGATGCCGTCATCAAAGTGTGTGTAGGGTCTCCTCTAGCATTCTCACGCTGTAGAATACGATGGGTCCAAATGGGTCGTGTGAGGTCTCATTTTAAAGCTGTCGTATCGTGTCCGACTGGCGTGGTTTGTAGTGAAAGTCACGTCAATCTGTGCGTGCGTAGGCGTCGAGTAGTAGAAAGAAGGCGTTTGTGTTGGCGTTTTGGTGTTTAGGTGGACAATCCATGGTCCAAATGGGTCGTATGGGGTGTTCTATTGACGCACTCGTGGAGTAGTCAGGATGAAGTGGTTCGTAGTGTAAGTGCCGCCAATCTACGCATGCGCAGGCGGGCAATAGTAGAAAAGGGGCGTTTGGGTGGGCGTTTTGGTGTCTAGGTGGACCATCATTGGTCCAAATGGGCCGGTTTGGGGTGTCATATTGAATCATTTGTGGAGTAGAGTCAGACTGGAGTGGTGATGTTGTTCGAAAGCGACGTCATCTATGACGTCATCGGTTGTATAGAAAAAGGGCATTTGAGTGGACGTTTATATGGTTCAGATGGGCCATCTCTGATCAAAATGATGGTTTGTCATATTGAATCTGTCTTGGCTGAACTCAGACTGGGGTATTTTTGGAAGTTCTGTCATTTTGCGCATGCGTAGTCCTGGAGTAGTAGAAAAAGATATTTTGGGTAGGAGTATTGAGGTAGGTGCGAAATACCTGTAGCCTAAATGGACTATGTAGGGTGTCGTATTGAAGCTCTTAGCGGATAGAGTCAGAGTGGGAGTGATACGCGCATGCCCAGCCGTGGAAGAGTAGACAAAGATTCGGCGGAGCTCGAACCCTTAACTGTACCATCCCAGATCTCGGAGATTCAAGAGTTCTGAGCCCTTACCTGTCTCATCCCAGAGCTCCGAGCTATTATCTGTCCCATCGGAGGATTTAACGACCTACCTTCACTAGAACCCCCTACGTTTTCCTCTCGCTACGTTTTGAAGCAATCAGAGGAACGGAAGATGAACAACAAGCATGTGTTACACAGTTTATTATCTCTCCATCACATCACACCCACGGTGGGGAAACCGCGTTGGGTGTGTTTACATAATAGTATGGTGTGTATCAGACGCATCGTCGGCTGCTCTAAGTTGCCTAATCTTTTCCACTTCCAGTCTTCAGCCATGTCCTTCCAATGTTTTCTACTTGATTTTGCGTCTGTCTTCGGCCATGTTGGAGGTTGTCCGCTAAACGTATTCTCGGCTGCTCTTGTCCAATCAGAAGCCGTCATTTGCTGTTGTGTCAATCTTCTGTCATGATCGCTCTTGTCCATTTGCCCTAATCACCATCGTCCAAGATACTATAATGGCAACATGTTCTGGAACAGCTGTTTACGCATCTTGACCGCATTTTTCAGGGCCTTTGTTGGCGGTAGTCCCATAGTCCACTAGACGTATTTTCGGTTTCTCTTGTCCAATCAGAAGCCGTCATTTGGTGTTGTGTCAAACTTCGACCTCAAAACGTCCATTGAAATGCCCTTTTTATACTACTGATGACATCCACGATGACTTCACTTTCTAACTTCACCATTTCAGTCTGACTCTACCCCACGAACGCTTCAATATGACACACCACAAGGTCCATTTGGACCACGGATGGTCCACCACTACTCCAAAACCTCCACCCAAATGCCCTTTTTCTAATACGACTCGACTACGCATGAGCAGATAAACTGCACTTCCACTACAAACCACACCAGTCTGATTCTACTCCACGGTTGCTTTAATATCACACCCCATGCGGCCCATTTAGGCCACGTATGGTCCACTTAGTCCCCAAAACGCCCACTCGAATGCCTTTTTCCACTACTGCACGACTACGCATGCGCAGATTGACGCCACTTCCACTACAAATTACACCAGTCTGACTCTACTCTACGAGAGCTTCAATATGACACTAAATACGACCCATTCGGACCAAGGATGATCCACCTAGACATCGAAACGCCCTTTTTCTACTACTGCCCGCCTGCGCATGCGCAGATTGACGGCACTTCCACGCCAAACTAACCCAGCTTGAGTCTACTCTACAAGTGCTTTATAATAAGACCCCATAAGGTTCATTTGGACCATGGATGGTTCACTAAGACACCAAAACACCCACCGCCAAACGCCCGTTTTCGACTACTCCACGCCTGTTCAGATTGACGTGACTTCCACTACAAACCACGTCAGTCCGACTCTACTCGAAGGCAACTTCAATATGAGACCCCACATGACCCATTCGAATCAGGACTGGTCCATCTAGACTCAAAAACGCCCATCCCAGGCCTATGGGCAACACAACTTTTCATCGAAATTTAATCAATGGCCTCGAGACCCCTCCCATAGTATTCTTCAGTCAGACAGAAAAAAAGCAAATATCCATACCCCATAGTATAGTCCACAAGAAAAATTTATGTACAATCCGGCTTTCCTGGGGACTTCACCCCATGGGGGTTCCCCACTTGCCATTAGGCTCGGCATAGTGCTGGAGATAATGTCGGAGACTCTACACATAGTTTGATGACGTCATCGCTTTTTGTCCTTCTGTGGACCCCATACGGCCCATATACATTTGACGAGGTGTAAAATCAGTTTTTCCACATTTTTTTTTCAGAAAATCCTGGTTCTCTTATCTACCCAGTGACCGCCTCACCGCCGAAGAATATGACTCCGTGTCACGTGACCGTCTCTACAGCGGTCCCGGGGTTTAAGGTGCGAAGAGAAAGCAAAAGCATCTCCAGCCACGTTGACCTTTAGTTGGTAGGTCAAATCATGGAAAATTTGCTCTTTCTCTACTACTGCCTTGATCCAATGTGATGTTTATATATATTTGTGATGTCCAATATTGATTAGCCAGTCGTCATCAAATGTGATATTTCTATCTATTGAGCATGTTCAACATTGGTCAGCCAGCAATGATCCAATGTGATGTTTCTATCTATTGGTCATGTTCAACACTCATCAGCCAGCAGTGATCCAATGTGATGTTTCTATCTATTTGTCATGTTCAACAATAAGTTGCCAGTCGTGATCCAATATGATGTTTCTATCTATTGGACATGTTCAACTTTGATCAGCAAGCAGTGATCCAATGTGATTTCTATCTAGTGGCCTCGTTCAACATTGATTTGCCGGTCGTGATCCAATGTAATTTTTCTTTCTAATGGC
The DNA here is from genome assembly GCA_036873755.1 of Hanleya hanleyi. Taxonomy (NCBI): domain Eukaryota; kingdom Metazoa; phylum Mollusca; class Polyplacophora; order Lepidopleurida; family Hanleyidae; genus Hanleya; species Hanleya hanleyi. Next base: position 21,718 of record JAVTVY010046080.1, read on the forward strand.
CATGTTAAACACCCATTAATCAGCAGTCGTCCAATGTAATGTTTTTATCAAGTGACCATGTCCGTTGTAGATTAGCCAGTTTTCACTCTCTTAAATAATTAAATTGATATTTCAATCTTTCAAAGCTATTGGAAATGTTTCAATTTATTTGATTAAAAAAAGAGAAAACAAATCTACCTCATCCTGATCAATTAGAATTTTCAATCTATTATGTAGATTTAATCGGAAAATATTGGTTAATAATTTCAATTTGAGAAAACTGGAATTAGAGATCAGATCTAATCAATTAGATTGAATTTTCAATCTGAATAATTCATTCAGAGAGCAGTGTGATGTTTCTGTCTGGGCCATGTTCATCATGTTCATCATTAGCCCGCCGTGATCCAATGTAATGTTTCTGTCCATCATTCATGTTCATCATTGGCTAGCTCGCCGTGATCCAATGTAATGTTTTCATTCATTGT
>JAVTVY010046081.1:0-20319 GCA_036873755.1 Hanleya hanleyi
AGACTACAATGAGTTTTCTGAGATGTTTGTATATTTTGAGAATTATTTATTCTATTGCATAACAAGATAAACGAAGAAAAAAGCAATTGTGAACTCACTACACTTTTCAGCGTATTATCACGCGATTTCATAATGTCAACATTCCAATGATTAAGTTAAACCAAACTATTAACATCATAGATACAAATGGGCCCTCCGAACAGATTTCATTTACATTACGGGGTACCGATACTGCACATTACTATTTGCTAGATCTCCATGGTGCCATAGCAGTTTCTTTGCTCTATTGCTAAATGCAAAACTCTGAGCTTATTTCTATTTTCCGAGACCCACGTCAATTTTCTTGTTTAAAAAAACCCCGCCAGTTTTGTAAAAAAAAAGGTGTCTGCACAAATTGACCGGGATGACCTCCCCCACCCTACATGATCACGCCACTGCTATTGATGACCTCCCCCACCCTACATGATCACGCCACTGCTATTGATGACCTCCCCCACCCTACATGATCACGCCACTGCTATTGATCAAGCACCTTCGATTGTTCCAGGTGCAAATTTCACAATCTTTCCAAACGATAGAAAATATTTTCAGTCTATAACAAAGAATAAAATGAAACAACCTTGGACTATGATTTGCAATCTGATATAAGATTATTCAATCTATTAAATTGGATTTCAATCTGAGAAATTAGATAACTCTATGCAAGTGATAAAATCTATGTCACTTTATGTGAATTAGGACGAAGGAACATGTGTGATTATGGGTTGATCGATCACGATCATCTTCATTCATTATTGAAAGATTTCTCTTTATAAACTTTGATGAAGATTCATTGAATCGTAGCTATGTTAAATGTTAACTGCGCACGTTATTCCCACATGCATTATTGATCAATCTCATAATATATTAACCAGTTTATAACAGAAAACATGCATGATAACCTGGCCGATATAAAGGCGGTTTATTTCTAACGGTTCATGTTTCTAAGGGCAATATTCTCCAATGTATATAGCGTGTCACCTTTAAAGTTGGAATAGCATGATAGAGTTGTCGCAGGTTGTCAGTTCAACTTCCATAATCGCGGTGTACCAGTGTTTAACATGACACGTTATAACATACGGTCGTCAATTCTTCATGTATATGGCTCATTAAAAATAATTGTACTTTAAAAACAGTCGTTATTTATGCATCTGCTTGAGAGGAAAGTGAGAAGGACGAGTGCATTCTATCTACTTTGTATGTTTAATCTGTCACAAGGTATTACGTATGAACTCTATACCGTGAAAACAGCTGATTGATGAGTTATTTTGTTAATATAATTTGCAAAATATATACTTATTGAAGGCAAACGATTACATCGCCGTGTGGACCCGGGTTGACATAGATTGAGCAAAAATGTGTTTTAGACACTAAAGAAAAAATCAAGTCGCTGAGAAAATATTGGGCGGACTGTGATGATACAATAACGAATTTTATTAATGAGCTCTACCTTACCGCTTACCTTGCTATTAATGAGCTCTACCTTACCGCTTACCTTGTTATTAATGAGCTCTACCTTACCGCTTACCTTGCTATTAATAAGCTCTACCTTACCGCTTACCTTGCTATTAATGAGCTCTACCTTACCGCTTACCTTGCTATTAATGAGCTCTACCTTACCGCTTACCTTGCTATTAATGAGCTCTACCTTACCGCTTACCTTGCTATTAATGAGCTCTACCTTACCGCTTACCTTGTTATTAATGAGCTCTACCTTACCGCTTACCTTGCTATTAATAAGCTCTACCTTACCGCTTACCTTGCTATTAATGAGCTCTACCTTACCGCTTACCTTGCTATTTTCGATGGAGTCAGTAGGGATGAGAGTGTGGGTTGGGATATACACAGATTCATATGGGTGATTTGCGAACTCGGTGCTTACGTCGTGCCAATAAATAAAAAAAGGATCAAATTATTTCTTCCACGCGCCAGATGCATAGCGAACAAGAAAATGTTCCTCATGCCTATGTCCACCGCGACATGTGTCGTGTGTTGTGGTGCGGATTCCACCGCTCGCCATCTGTCGTACTGCGACACGGGAATACGAGCCACACGCTGGAGCGACACGCGGGCTATTCACAGCCCTGTCACCGTTGACTGGTCGAACACTGACAAACGTCCAGATCCCGTACTTTTCATTCCCTGCCCTATTTAACGCACATAATGTGGCTGGTAATTTGTTAGTTTAAAGTGTATCCATCCGTCATCGTGTAAGGCTGAGGTCGTATACAACTAGAGCGACTTTATTTACAGCGAAGACAACATGTGTTATAAACCCGATATAGGAATACCAACATGGCCAACAGGTGGTCGATATATACAATTCATGTAAAGGTGCTCAGTAAATTTGTTAGTCTATTCTCCGAGACAGATAAAATATCTTTTTACTTTAGAATAGCCCCACTTTCACAACAGCAACGCGTGAAAGCTCTCGTCGGGCCAACAGCTTCGCGTTTAATAAGTTAGAAATCATAAAATTTCGGAATTTGATGAAGGCGTCTACAAATAACTTGAGACGAACAACCTTTAGGTATCTTTATATTGGAGCAAGTGTTTATATATATGTGTGTGCATATGTTACACCTGTGGAATCCTACATTTCCACTGATATAAGGGAGCAAAAACGAGGAGGCGCAAAGTTGGAAAATCAACAAGTTTAACCTCGTTTTATCAGGAGCACATGCTTGCAAAGACGACTGTCAGTGTGTGCTTGATATAAAGTCCCACGAACCCAGATTAATAGCAAGCCTGTACCTGGCTTTTACTAAGAGGAGGGATTCTAATGTATCACCCATGGAAACTTTTCTCAACCTTTGAAGGGAAGGAACTATAGAAAAGTTATACAAACAAACGCAGAGAAGATGTTTACACGAACGAGTACTGATAAATCTCCGTGTACCGGGATTTGTCCTAGGGGCCTTTGTTGTGGAGAATACAAGTCATGCGGAGACAAGGTAAGAAGTCCATATAATGATTTTGTCCGATTGTTATTTAGTTTTTAAATTAATATAAGGATTAAGTATGTAATGAATATGCATATATATATACCGTACAAACCCGTGTTAATATTAGTACCGGTGAGAATCTCCTCTTCATTTCTCGTTTCTTTACTTTGGTCTTATATTGAGTTCACTTCGATCGATGGATGATTGTCTGAGCAATGTTCTAGAGGCAAGTGCGTTTTCTGTCTCGGGCTCTAATTATATAACAGGCAGTGGTATACCGGAATAGAAATGGATGATATACCGAACGTGTTGTACATCCGTAGGGGTAGAATATATCGATTTGCATAGTCAGAAGACGGAGTGGGTGGTGTAGGGCGGGGTGGTGGTGGTGGGTGAGGGGGGGAGAGATGAGAAGGCAGTTGTGGATGGGGCTTCAAGGCGCAATCTAGAGGGAGCACATTGTAGAGGGAAAAATTCACTCTTTTACATATTGACGCCATAATATGACAACATTGTTCAAAATGACATGTTCGCCCTCCCCTGACCAATATCATGAATAATCACATTGTTCTTCCTCCAATCACCTGGCAATATATTTGACATGCATTACTGATGATCGGAGATAATGTTCTGTCTGTCATGCAAACATAAATTAAATGTGGTCATGGGTAGATGGTTTAACACCCTGTGAATAGTTACAGTACTTTACGCTATGGCATATTTGGTAGTTTTGAAAATAATATTCGATTAACTAAATGACTATATCACATTTAAACGCGTTTGATGCGATTATGACGTAATAATGAGGTCATAATCTGACAACATTTTTCAAGATGACATTTTTACCCTCCTCTGAATCGAAATAGTGTAAATATTCACATTGGTTTTGTTCAGCTCCCCTTGAAATTCGTTGGACATACATTGCAGATGATCGAAGAATTTTTTTTGTCTCAGCGAAACATGTTTAAGAAGATGTCTGCATAATGTAATGTGGTAAAATGTCCAAGCACTAGTCTAAGAACACAATTCTGGAATGTTTATAGTTATATGAAATGCAGCAAAACTTCGGTCATGATATTGAAATCCACATGGTATATGGAAAGACGACAAAAGGGTCAACGTCATGAGGACCGTTAAACCATATTTGATGCCGCTATGACATAAATATCACGTCTTAATATTCAAATATTGACGAAAACATACAATTGATGTTTGCCTCTTAAATTGTCACTATCAGATATTATCTAATCTAAAATACACTTGATTATCCGCTGAAAGGAATTGGAAATGCATTACTATGATGATCAGAGATAACTTTTTGTCTACATGTTTAGTAGCGTAATATAGAAGGTCCAAATTTCAATCATTATGACAATATCTGTTGTGGCTCGAGGGGGGGGGGGTCTAGTTATGAAATGCAGCAAACCGTTCATCAAGATGTTGTAAATTAAACATTTGATACCTATGTCAGGTATAACATATCTGATACCGACATGAGTATGACACAATATCATCCAAATATTGACAACAACGCACATCCTAATTTCTTGTCTGTCTCTTAAATTCTCACTATTTTACTATATTTTATCTGAAATGCACTTGATCTGGAGCAGTTATATTCTGCCCTAAATGGAGTGGTATAAGCATATCTTGTTGCTTGTTGCTGTAAACAAACAAACTCAAAACGGCGATCCATTAGATGATGAGTGTGACTTACAGATGCACAGTTAGTTGGGTTTCCAGAAAATCTGCTTGTATATGATTTCTCCAAATGAAACACATTCGATATCTTCCGGCTTTGACGTTACCGCAGGTAGCATTATCAACATATATTGTCATTGGGCTCATTGTAGTATATTTTCATACTACTAGATGCAAAGGTGGATACATTGTAGTAGTCATTATGGTACTGCATCCTTGTCAATACTGTGTACCTCCTCAGTATCAGATTGCCTTCATATATATTGTACTTAAGTGACGTCATTGTGACATAATTATTGGAGAGGTTTTTATATAGATTGATCCGACTATAGCTTAAACATTTTCATGTATATGATAATGGTTATATGGATTAGGAGACTGTTACCTCTCCCACCCTCAGCACATCCAACTACGCCTCCACTGGGCCAATACTCCCCCAGCCTTAATCCGCTTTTTATGTAGGCAGATGCGCCACAATGAAATTGTTCAGGCAGAGGCTTGGCTCGTTTGTTCCTTATAAACTTCAACAACAAATTATCTTTGTGGAAATGTCATTTTAATAAAAATGACGTTTATTAGTAACGAAGAGAGGCGTATTAGCCCACCAGAAAGATTGCTTGTCAAAAATACATGAAATACAAGTCACGTTATCTCCCTCTTATACGAAGTATGTATTTGATTATGCAATGATATAGCCTCTCGATGAATACTCAGAAGGAACAAAGGTGAGGGGACAGAATAAAACAGGCCACAGGGCGGATCACCCATCAATAACAAAATTGGCGTTGACGATCTGTCTCAGGTTGTACGTCATGCCTAAAAAAGTATCGAGTAATTACCAACACTGACAATCTGTCTTAGGTTGTATGTCAGTGCCAAGTTTTTGAAGGTATTCCAAGTATATAGAAGAGGTAAAAATTAACAAGGTAGCTGGAGGTGACCAGGGGAGGTGGTGGGCTCAAGTTGAAGCCACAAAGGCGAAAACGACTTTCTTCGATTAAAAAGAGACCAGAACTGACCGAGAAATCAAATATGAACATGCGGTGGACGCGAATTGTGACGTGGCCTGATCCGATTGGCCAAGAAGTAGGTGGAGACGTCATTCAGTGCGGCTCACCTCATTGAAAACTGAAATGACGTTCTCGGACATTTGATCAACAGTCTGTTTAGAGTTACCTCCCATGGATCACCGCAAGCTCCTCTCTCCAACATAAAACATATTACGTTCCGTAATTTTTATTTATGTAGGCAGATGCGCCACAATGAAATTGTTCAGGCAGAGGCTTGGCTCGTTTGTTCCTTATAAACTTCAACAACAAATTATCTTTGTGGAAATGTCATTTTAATAAAAATGACGTTTATTAGTATAACGAAGAGAGGCGTATTAGCCCACCAGAAAGATTGCTTGTCAAAAATACATGAAATACAAGTCACGTTATCTCCCTCTTATACGAAGTATGTATTTGATTATGCAATGATATAGCCTCTCGATGAATACTCAGAAGGAACAAAGGTGAGGGGACAGAATAAAACAGGCCACACGCTAGCGTGCTAGCGCCCCCACCCCAAGCCTCGCCTATTAATACCCTCCGCCTCAGACTCCTCAGACCATTACCAGCAGTCCCCAGACTGACCTTGGTAGATTTATGTTTTTGAGCGATCATCTCTGAGTAAACTGGGTAAAATTAAACAAGGAAAGTTAGATGACGTCGCAATTACAGCCCCTGCTGTATATTGCAATTCCTATTTGTCGAATAAGAAAAAACAAAAATTGATCAAAACATATGATTTCGAAACGAGTAATAACAGCCCCTGGCTGACTCATTACTTCGTGGGGAAATGATCGATCCGGATATAAACGCTGTATCGCGTTAGATTTCCACCTGCCCATCTTTTGAATCGTTTGTTCCGGAACACCTGCGGCAAATAGACTCGTGGCGTATCCTATTCGGAATTATTGGGGTTTGTAGTAGGCAGGGTTTATATGAATACTACGGCGGCGTCGTTGTGAAGAAAAGTAACCGTTTGATACGGGGGAACCATCGCGGAATTCGAAGAGAGTCCCAGTGGATACCGGAGGTTGAAGCAGTGACAGATATGTACGGACAGCTCGAACTGGACAGTAACTGATCTGATCGTGAGATGCTGCGATAGAAAGATGCATTATGTTTGAAACTGCGAATGGTCAGCTCCATATCCTTTATCAAAGAATGATCGAAAGTGAAATGGACATCTCGAAATTTTATAACGTTGTCAACATTGTGATTTGGGCGCACTGTAAATTCGCCAACATGAAGAAGTGCGTAAAAAGCGAGTAGAAACATAGCTGTAACGAGGGTCCGGTGAAAAACGTCAGCAATGATATGCGCGAGTGAGTCAACTAAATTGTACAGGATTTCTTTTGTAATTGGCAGTCTTGGATCTTTTAGGCCATGGGGAAAAGAAAGGACTGTGTTGGGTCGCCCCGGTTCGCTACCTTATGTACATAGCTAATGGCAGATATGAACGTGTGAGCGGTCGACGGAGCATAATTGCGGATTGAAAGAAAACCAACTAATTGAGCCGTTGAAAAAGAGGAATAACTGTCCCGTGGTTTGCCCAACTTGTAGAATGAAATCTCTGTATACTCAGTAAGTTTTCCGGAACTGGTTGGGGTCGAGAATGTAACCAGGGGGCGATTGACAGAGCTTCCTGAAATTTCAAGCGAGAAACTTTGTCGGGAAGTAAATTTGACGAGCCAACTACATGTCTGGACTTGAACAGAATATTATTGAGCTCTTTCTCGTTAAAATCTTCCAAAAGGTACAGCCATGCTCTGAGATCGGCTCGGGCCTTATTGTTGAGGCGTATACGGTATTGTTGCTGACTCATTAGATCTATCAGACGACGAGTAAAAGCCCTACCGGGAACAACGACTGTACCGGCAAAATTGAGTAACCCGATTAACGACTGTAATTCTAGCAATGTCATATTTTTCAGAAACCGTTCAACATTAAAAATTGTTTCAGTTTGTTTAACTTTCCCTGTGGTAGACTTGCTAGCATAGTAGTGCAATCAAGTTCGATTACGTGCATAATAATCCTGGTTGTCGATTGCATTCCCGTGTTTTATAGGTATCTCTATATGCTCGCACAAGGAAAAGAAAGTAAGCAAAGCGTTTGCACAGGAATTTGATGATGGCGGTCCAGAAAAGAAAAATTCGTCTACAATGTGCGTAACGTCAGACATAGAAAATTTGTGTTTCATATCCACTGAAGTGACTGACTCAGTGATTCGAATATTCTGCATGATGATCTTGCTCCATCGGCATACATTTATCGAAGTAATATTGGTTATCCCAAGTGAAACCTAGTATCGGACGGGTCGATGGGAATAATACGAAAAGCGTCCTTGATGTCTGCTTTAGCCATAAAGCAATTTTGCCCAAACTTTTGAACTAAAGTACATATAATTACAAGTAATTGAAGTGGTGAACGTTATTGTGAAGGTTGCAGAGACAATAACAAACTTTGAGAGAAACTTTGAATTACAAAGCATTTTGAACTTTAAAAGGTTGGAAAACAAAATGTTTGGTTTCTCTATATTGCTGTCCGTATGGTACAATTTCTGCCCTTCTCTGAACCTCGGGTACGGATGCAGGAATACTAGGAGTCCGGCGATTCCTCTTGCCTCAACCGTGGCATAATTGGTGACTGACTGAGCCGCTCGTCTTTTCCTCTTGGCTGGCATATTCTGCAACAAACGAATCCGAACAGCGGCAGGAATATGCGACAACATTTGAACAAAATAAAAGGATAGATGTAATGAACCGGTTATTATTGTGAAACCGTCAGGTAGAAACAAAAGATTGATACCCTCGCAATCGACAATAAAAACCGCTCAACCCATAATGACAACCATGGCTGAATTATATCTAGTTAATCCAGGTTTTATAGCAATAACTGACATAAATTGTCTGGTAAACAGTAGACCGTGATGATATGCCAAACAGTTATGGCACTGATAATCTGCCGAACAATTTTAGTGATGATATATGCCAAACAATTATGATACCGAAAACATTGTTTTGGTAGCGATGATCAGTGATGATATGCCAAAATTTTATGGTATTGATCTGCCAAACAATTATGGCAGTGAAGAGATGACAAAAATGGTCTGGTGAACAGTAGGCCCTGGTGATATGCCAAAGAGTTATGGCACTGTTAATAATGCCGAACAATTTTTGTGATGATCTGTGCCAAACAATTATGACACCGGTATCTGCCAAAAATTGTTTTGGTAGCGATGATTTGCCAAACAATTATGGCAGTGATGATATGCCAAACAATTATGGCATTGATCTGCCAAACAATTATGGCAGTGAAGAGAGGCCAAACAATTATGGCATCGATCGGTCTGTTTAGAGTTACCTCCCATGGACCACCGCAAGCTCCTCTCTCCAACATAAAACATATTACGTTCCGTAATTTTTATGTATGGACCATTTATCTTACATGTATATTGCTGTGGTTGCCAACCATTGGCATTTCTTTGTTGCTTATATCTCAAATAATTGTATTTCCATTAATTCCATATAGCCTTAAGGGCTTAGTGAACCGAGTGTTGTGATTACAGTGTTGTCTGGGGGAGATGCTGAAGTGCGTGTGTCAGAAGATAATATAATTGCATGTGCAGTGCAACTGGTTCCTGGAATTGAGTAAACGTTAAATACTGAGTATACAAGCATGACACTGGATAATAAATTGAAAACAAATTATACACACCATGAAATAAGCTCCCGCAAGATACCGAAATAGAAAGGTTACCATACAAATATTGACATAGGCGATAAATTTATAACCATGGACTTGACAATGAATTTTAAACAATTTTCCACATTTATCTCTATGTACAATTAACAAAGATAAATTTGGGAATTGTTTAAAATGTATAGGCAAATATATAGTTAAAAAATAATCGCCTATGTCAATATTTGCACTTTAATCTTTCTATTTTGCAGAAGCTTTTTAGATATTGTGTATAATTTACACCATGGAGTGTCTTTTAACTCCATGTTTACACCGAACAAAAGTGACAGAGCCTAATGGTAAGGTTTTCATTTCGTTATCGTGGTTCATGATTGCACTCTCAGTGTATAACGTTTATACACCCAGGAACTAACTGCATTGCATTTGCAGTGACATTATCCTTGGGTATACGTTTTTCAGGATTTTCCCAAATACACTGTGACAATAACAACAACAGCAACTTAATCAATTAAACCTTTAGGCACAATCAGTCTAATTGAGCACGACTGTTGCTTGTGAGAGAATCGTGGTGAGCATTTCGTGTTACAATATGTTGGCATGGTTTTAGACCGATTCGAGGATTGCCCGTCACCACAAGCTATGATATGCGGATTAACGGTTTTGATGTACCGTATGCATTCTTCGATGTATACTGTGGAAACAGATGAGAAGCAAACACAACAAAAGACATTTAGCATTAACATGTTCTAGATGGCATTTTGGGATTACAAAAGTTGCAATTTGTCAATGCTTCCCACGCAGAGAGCATATTATCAGCTATTATGTCGTAAAAGTTTGAAAAGAGTTTATTCAACTATTTAATTTTAAGAGAAATAATGAAAATGGGAAGAGCAAATTAAATTATCCCCATGGCTGCTATTTTGGATTTAACATAATGCAATATAAGCTAAAATGCGTCCACTGACGTCTGTATGGCTTTTTAGTATACATTTTAATATGAATTTGTTAATATTTATGACACCTTGAACCTAATCATTTCAATCTGACCATATCTGCCGTGATATAACAGCAGGAATATCATTTTGGTTCAAGGTGTCATATTGTGAATATAATTAAAAAATCCTTCTTATAATCTGTACCCGAAAAAAAAACAAAATACAGACGAAAATCCAATTTCAAACGTCTATTGGCGCTGTTTTACATTACTTTAAAAGTGAAAGTTTATTGTATAAAAAAATTTCCTGTACGAAACACAAATTTTGCGCAGAATTCAATAAATTAATATTCGGCTTCAATAAGGTAACGTCTATGGGAGTTTTTCACATGTATTCACCACTTCTCCTTTGAAAGCGTTGCAACCGTGTAGATATACAAGTCCCGCGGCCTTCCGTTCTTTAGCGTTTTCCAAATGGAGTATGTTCACAACAGATACAAAATGTAAGTTGAAATCCTCAGCATCCATGGTTGAGATGTTACAATTTTCCTGACGATGTTTTTGCAGGTCTACACTTGCGCCGAATAAAATGTTCAGAACGGATCTCCTGGTTTAGCAGATTTCACATAGATGTGTTACAGGGTAAATGATAGCTTTCTACGTTTCTTCGTTGTTGTCTCAAGGATTTCCAGATAATCACACTGTACGTTAAAACGTGACTGATTATGCCATAGTTTAGGTGGGGAAATATAATATCACTCAAATCTCATATCAAACAACACTAGTTTTATATAAAGTTAGAGAAATTAACAAAGGAGAGAAGACAGATTTCTTCTCACGGCCTGGGTTTAGTGAAATATCCTACCTGTTTTTTCTCTCAGTATATTTAATGGATGGGGAAAATGCGGACAGAAATGTGGAGGGAGTGACGTAACCACCGGTGACGTGAATAATGTTATAAGTATAGGAAAATATACTATAGAGGGAAAATTGGCGGGAAAGGCATAGGGAAATGAGAGGTGTAATGATATAGGTATACGGAGGATATTATATCTTCAGTGTTCTTTGCGGTGTGGAGTGTGGCATCTTATTTTTTCTATCTCGCACTTTAGAATACGATGAGAGGGGTCTAGAGACCATGTGTTGACTTTTGGTGAAAAGTTCTGACGCATGCGCAGTACGCAGGCAGATCGGGTTGGCCGTTTCGTGATCTAGGTGAACCCATAATGGTCCGATTGGGTCGTGTCAGGCTTCATAGTGAAGCACTCGTGGGGCAGCATTCGAGTGGACTGGGGTGGAGTGCATGCGCAGTAGAAAAAGTGTATTTGAATCGACGTTTTGGGGGTTAGGTGGAACAGAATTGATCCGATTGGGCCATGTGAGGTGTCATAGTGAAACATTCGTCGGGGAGCGTCTGACTGGGTTACTGAGTAGTCCGTTTCCATCATCCTGCGCATGCGCAGACAGGGAATTGTGGGAAAAGGGCATTTGAATGGATGCTTTTGGATCGAGATGGACCAATATTGGTCCGATTGGGCCGTGTGAAGTATTATTTTGAAGCACTCGTGGGGTAGCGTCGGACTGGACTGGGATGTAGTCCGGTTTCATCATTTTGCGCATGCGCAGTCTGGCCGTATTATGGAAAGTGGGCATTTTGGGGGTTCGTGGGGGTGTGTTTGAACCTCTTGAACAATTTGAAACCCTCGGTGTATAGACCACGACTTGATGGATGTCCGCTTCATCTGTGACGTGATTGGTGACGTCATCAGTACGAGTAATAGCTGAATTGGGCATTTTTACTGGTGTGTAGTCTGTTTTCGTCATTCTGTCCATGCGCAATCTGGTAGTAATACAGAAAGCATACTGCTGTCGTTGGGTTGGACATGAGAGTAGAGTTACCTCAACTTGAAAGTGACTGTGAGTGAGTGAGTGAGTGAGTGAGTAAGTAAGTGAGTGAGTGAGTGAGTGATTGAGGCGTGCCAATGCCCGTGATGCGTGCCCAACGCCCATCTTAACACAGAGATGCTGGTGAGTGAGTGAGTGAGTGAGTGAGTGAGTGAGTGAGACGTACACCTATGCGAGACTTGTGTGGATGAGTATTAGGGTCCGCACGACTATGACTGAATATGGTCAGTACTGTCATGGATGAGTGAAGTGTGACTGCGGATTGTACAACAATGTGCGACTCAGACCTGTGGGGATATGTACGGCTATGTCGCTATGGTTCTTAACTTTCCATTCATCGTCGGAAGTGACGTCATCGCACGCATGCGCACGTGTCTTGTGGTACACCCACACCCTGGTGTTTTCTATGCCCTACGGGCTATAGACTACAGGGTGTACCACCAGGCACGTGCGCATGCATGCGACGACGTCACCTCCGACGACGAATGGAAAGTTGAGAACCATGACTCCATAGCCGTACGTATTCACACAGGCCTGAGTCACACATAGTTGTACAATCCGCACTCACGCTTTACTCATCCGCGGCAGTACTCAGTCACTTTCAAGGGGAGGTAAGTCTACTCTCATGTTCAAACCAACAACACCAGTATGCCTTCTGTACTACTACCAGATTGCGCATGCGCAGAATGACGAAAACGGAATATCACCAGTCCAATCCGACTCTACCCCAAGAGAGCTTCAAAATAAGACCCCACACGAACCATTCGAACCACGAATGGTCTCTACCTCAAAACGTCTATTCAAATGCCATCTTTTTTTACTACACCCCAACTGCGCATGCGCAAATTGACGCGACTTCCAATAAACAACACCCCAGTCTGACTCTGACCAACGAAAGATTCAAATTGATACCTCACACGACCCATTCGGACCAAGGATGGTAGATCTCTACCCCAAACACGTCCCTTCCCATCCTCAAAATGCCCGCTTTGGCTACTGCTCCTGCTGATGACGTCATCTGTGACGTCACAGATGACATGGACATCCCTCGTGTCGTAGTCTACACCACGAGAGCTTCAATATGATACCCCACCGTCCATTTTCAAAAAGGGTCCACAGATTGCCCAAACATGTAATTGCTCTCGCCCAAAATGCGTTCATTTGTTATTACTGCCCAACTTCGCATACGTAACATGATGCGACTTCCAACTAAAACCATATCAGTCGTCGTTTACATGCAGAGTGCTACAAGATGACACCCCACACGTTCTGTTTGGACAACCGATGCTCCATCTCTATCCCAAACTCGTCCGTTCACACCCCAAAATGCCCACTTTAGCTACTACTCCTACTGATGACATCACCAATGACGTCCCAGATGAAGCAGACATCCCTCAAGTCGTGGTCTACACACTGAAGGCTTCACTTTGTCAAGCTGCACGGCCTATTAGGATCAATGGTCCCCCAATCACTCAAACACATCCCAGCGAATCCCCAAAATGCCCACTATCTATACTACGATCAGACTGCGCATGCGCAAATTGATACAACCGGACTACGCACCAGTCCAATGACGCTACCCCACGAGTACTTCAAAATAAGACCTCACACGGCCCAATCGGATCAATATTGGTCCATCTCGACCCCAACACATCCATTCAAATGCCCTCTTTCCACAGCCCCTGTCTGCGCATGCACAGGATGATGAAAACGGACTACACACTAGCCCAGTTAGACGTCCCCCCACAAATGTTTCACCATGACACCTTACACCAATCGGACCAATACTGGTCCACCTAAACCCCATAAAGTCCAATCAAATAGACTTTTCCTGCTGCGCTTGCGCAGATAGACGGTATTTCCACCCCACAGTCCAGTCGAACGCTCCCCACGATTGCTCCACTATGACACATCACACGACCCAATCGGACCACAATGGATCCACCTAGACCCCAAAACGTCCTCCCTGATTTGCCTGCGTCATCAAAATTTTTCAACCCATGGTTTCGAGACCCCTCCCATCGTATTCTACAGTGCGAAATAGTAAATTTAAGATGCCACACTACATACTGCAAAGAACAAGTAAGATATAATATATGTACACACCTCATTTCCCCATACCTTTCCCCGCCATTTTCCATTATACTTATAACATTATTCATGTCACCGGATGTGACGTCACTCCCTCCACATTCCTTCCACATTTTCTCCACCCACCAAATATACTAAGAGATTTACGCTTGATATACTACTGACGCTATTGACCAGGGACAGTTTTGGGTGGATCAGAAATTAGGGTGCATGTTGTGGAATAATGAGGGGGAGTGACGGTTCCTAATCTTGGGACCAGTTGGAACTTTCCATTTTACAGGTGTAATCTTTTGAATTAGTTCTTACGCATTTTGTATAGGATTACTCGCTTTTATAGGATAATTCGCGGTCACCATTTTGAATTTTTCAGGTTTTGCTCGTATTATATAAATAAATGGGCATTTACACTTAACACTACCTGGCCTGGGCGATTTGAGACCAGCCCTGGTCTGGAGAGAGACCATTACTGAAAAAATACAAAGAGTTTTCTTACTCCTGGTGCTGGAGGCCTGAAACTTCTCACAATCTGAATTGGTGTCAATCAAGGCCTACCAGCAAATGTTAAAAAGGCCTGATGGCGTCACGATAATAGTAGATTCCGATTTTTCTGTTAAAAAAAATACTAACTTAAGAAACAATTCTCTGCTGATTTTCTGTCGTAAAAAGGCCAAAATATTAAGAAATACGACAAAAACTTTTCAGTCTGATTCTCATTGCCGCCATTTTTAATTTAGCCATGACCCGCTGAGGGCAGTGAACAGTGATGCGTAGTTTCCCATGAAAGTAATGAGATATTTTCTTAAATTAAAAGTCTTGGCGTTGAAGCATATTCATTATTTAATTAAATAATCCGGTAAATATCAGCTTTATATGAGTGCAGCTATGAACGCAGGTCGCGGGCGTTGAACAAGCCTATTGAATCTGGACCCGATTGGTTAGAAACTTTGGCGGCCATCTTTAATTTATGCGAAACCGTGAATCTTGTGTATCTCGGAAACCATTTCGCTGTTCAGTGTGAAACTTGGTATAGATTATCGATACATCAAGAAACTTTAAAGAAATGACCAAACCAGTTTCCCTGATTGGGTGAAAGCCTTGGCGGCCATCTTTAATTTATGCAGAATCTTTAATGATGTATTTCTCTGATACCATTGAAGTGTTCTATACGAAACTTGGTATACAGCATCGATGTATCAAGAGACTTGCATTGAATAACCACATCAGTTCTTCTGAGAGGCGGGAAGGATGGCCGGCCATTTTTAATTTATGCAAAATCATTAATGATCTCTATCTCTGATACCGTTCAAGTGCTCGATGTAAAATTTGGTAAACTTCATCGATGCATCAAGAAACTTATGATTTATGACAGAACTGGTTTCTCTGATTGGGCGGAAATCTTGGCGGCCATCTTTGATTTATGCAAAATGTTTAATGAAGTATATCTCTGATACTATTTAAGTGTTCTATATGAAACCTGGTATACAACACCGATGTATCAAGGGACTCGTAATGAATAACCACATCAGTTCCTCTGAATGATGGGAAGGATAGGCAGCCATCTTTAATTCATGCAAAATCAGTAATGATCTCTATCTCTGATATCGTTCAAGTGCTCGATGTAAAATTTGATATACATCATCATTGCATCAAGAGACTTACGATGAATGACAGAACTGGTTTCTCTGATTGAGCGGAAATCTTGGCGACCATTTTAATTTATGCAAAATCATTAATTATCTATATCTGATACCATTTTAGTGCTTCATATGAAACTATAAATCATCGATACATCAAGAAACTTGCAATTAATTACAACCAATTTCACTGATTAGGTGGAAAACTTGATTGACATCTTTAATTTATGCAAAATCTATACCTCATCAATACATCAAGAGATTAAAAAGGAATGACTAAACCGTTTTCTCTGATTGGATGGAAACCTTGGCAGCCGTTTACACTCGTTTTACTCGTCTCGTCATTTAGAACATGATAGGAAGTGTCCCCGTGCGAATCGGTGAAATTTTTGAAAAAGTACGATATAGCCCCATATAGACATATATATATAAATATATATTCCCATACTGGGGTATAGGACCGATGTTTGTCCCCCTGGGAAACGTACTTCTATACATTTGCGGTAGGGTTGTGGGTCTCGTTTTACTCGTCTCGTCATTTAGAACACGATGGGAAGTGTTGCGGAGCGAATTGGTGAAATTTTTGAAAAAAGTCACCGAGGCCTGGGTAGGCCCATAGGCCTATACTGCATGGCTATGGGTGTATAGGCCCATACGGGGTGGACATGTTGGAGTCTAGGTGAGTCCCTAATGGTCCAATGGGGTCGAGTGAGGTCTTATTTTGAAGCTCTCGTGAAGGAGCACTTGACTACACTCTGTGTGGGGTAGAGTCAGAATGGTGTGTTTTTGAATGCATGTCGCGTTAATCTGCGCATGCGCAGTTGGTTGTAGTAAGTAAAGTGGCCATTTTGGGGCGAGCGCAACTTGATTTGGGGTCGAGAGGGCTATTCACGGTTCGAATGCGTCCTGGAAGGTGTCATCTTGTAGTTCTCGGGGTGTACATTCCGATTTGAGGGATGTTCGCGTCATCTGTGACGTCATCGGTACGAGTAGTAGCGAAAGTGGCCATTTTCGGGCAGTACATGAAGGTATTTGGGGTCGAGATGGGCTATTCACGGTTCGAATGCGTCCTGGAAGGTGTCATCTTGTAGTTCTCGGGGTGTACATTCCGATTTGAGGGATGTCCGCGTCATCTGTGACGTCATCGGTGACGTCATCGGTACGAGTAGTAGCGAAAGTGGCCATTTTCGGGCAGTACATGAAGGTATTTGGGGTCGAGATGGGCTATTCACGGTTCGAATGCGTCCTGGAAGGTGTCATCTTGTAGTTCTCGGGGTGTACATTCCGATTTGAGGGATGTTCGCGTCATCTGTGACGTCATCGGTGACGTCATCGGTACGAGTAGTAGCGAAAGTGGACATTTTCGGGCAGTACATGAAGGTATTTGGGGTCGAGATGGGCTATTCACGGTTCGAATGCGTCCTGGAAGGTGTCATCTTGTAGTTCTCGGGGTGTACATTCCGATTTAAGGGATGTCCGCGTCATCTGTGACATCATCAGTGACGTCATCAGTACGAGTAGTAGCGAAAGGGGGTATTTTGGGTGCTATGTAGGGGTGTGTTTGGGGTAGAGAGGCACCATCCTTGGTTCGAATGGGTCGTGGAGGGTGTCAAAGTGAAGCTTGTGTGGGGTAGAGTCAGAATGGCGTGTTTTTGAATGCAAGTCGCGTCAATCTGCGCATGCGCAGTTGGTTGTAGTAAGTAAAGTGGCCATTTTGGGGCAGTACATGAAGGTGTTTGGGGTAGAGAGGGACCATCCTTGGTCCGAATGCATCGTGTGAGGTGTCATTTTGTTGCTCTCGGGGTGTACATTCCGATTTGAGGGATGTCCGCGTCATCTGTGACGTCATCGGTGACGTCATCGGTACGAGTAGTAGCGAAAGTGGACATTTTCGGGCAGTACATGAAGGTATTTGGGGTCGAGATGGGCTATTCGGTACGAGTAGTAACGAAAGTGGACATTTTGTGGGTGCGTGGGGGTGAGTTTGGTGTAGAGAGGGACTATCCTTAGTCCGAATGCGTCGTGTGAGGTGTCATTTTGTAGCTCTCGAGGTGTACATTCCGAGTTGAGGCATGTCCGAAGCATCTGTGACGTCATTGTTGACGTCATCAGTAGGAGTAGTAGCGAAAGTGGACATTTTGGGGCAGTGAAGGAAGGTATTCGGAGTAGAGAGGAACCATCCTTGGTCCGAATGCGTCCTGAGAGGTGTCATGTTGTAGCTCTCGGGGTGTACATTCCGAGTTGAGGGATATCCACAGCATCTGTGGCGTCATTGGTGACGTCATCAGTACGAGTAGTAGCGAAAGTGGGCATTTTTTAGCAGTGAAGGATGTTATTTGGTGTAGAGATGGACCATCCGCGGTGCGAATGCGTCGTGTGAGGTGTCATCTTGTAGCAACGCCCACCAAAGCCATTCTTAATGCTTCAACGCCCTGGTGAAATAGCTCAGAAGCTCTGATATTCCATGGAATTGTCACTAATTCTTCGAAATGCAGTGACGCCCTCGACGCCCGTCGTTACGCTTTAACACTCTAACATAACACTATGATATAGACCGGAGAGAGAACAACAACAGCAACAACAACAAGGATGACACATGAGAGAACAACAACAACAAGAAGTTTTTTTCATATAGTTTATTCTCCCCAATGTTACATCATACCCACGCTGGGGGAGCCGCGTTGGGTATATTTACAATTCAAGAAGATTCTTGAGGCCACCATTTGCATGTTTTATATTCGTTCCTGTCCGTTAGATGTATTCTTGTCCAATCAGAAGTCTCCATTTCAGAAAGTTCCATCTTCGGCCATGTTCGCTCTGAACCGCTTATTCTAATCACCGTCGGTCAGGCCAGGATACCGTTGAGGCAACATATCCTCAGATAGTTGTTTGCGCATTCTGAGAATCTATCAGTGCATGGGTGAATACTTTCATCCGATGGGGGTGGTGGTCAGTTTAACCACGAAGAACGTAACATTGGTTACCCTCTCCACTATCCACTTGGTGTTGGGGCGTTGTTGTTGGGCCCATTCCAAGGGATCCACGGCGGCCAGGTTCTCCAGCATCGTCTCTAGCGACGCCCGGTTAATGATGGTAAACGGTTGGTCAAATACCCGGATGTTACTGCTCGGGTAAAAGTATCGGACTTGATCTGTCTCCTTATGCTGCAGCACATAACCAAACGCCAGATTTAATTTGAAGGACGTTGCTTGGTCATTGAAGATGGCTTCCACGTAGCTGCCTAGACGGGCGAGGTCGGTCAGTCGAAAATTGTAGATATCTTGAATAGGGCGATGACGGTAGAAACAGTGCCGTATCATGGTCCAATGGCGCCGATAGATGTCACTCACTGGATGGGCGCCCTGTAAGACATCGCTAGGAACATTTATGGGCTCGTCCAGAAAATGTTCGATGTTATCAGGCATATGACTCGAAACCGTAACGGTGGGGTCCGGCTCTTCTGAACTGTGGGTATAGACGGGCTCTCCTTCATCGCATCACCAGTGGCATTCGTCTCCCCGGGCTCATCTTCACTAGGTCTGACCTTCCGCGGCTCCTCTTCAGTAGGTAGTTGTCGCACATGCCATGGTACCGGGGCATGAATCAACCGTTGGTGTCGCAGCAACTGACTGCGTCGTTTGAAGAGTTGACCACAACCGTTACATTGTTCCGTCGCGCCCTCGTGGAATGAGCGTTCGTGGCACAGTAAATGTTCCTCCCGATTGAATGACCGTGCGCAGGTTGTACAAGTATACCGAGCATTGTTGTGTGTGGAAGCCTCGTGGCGTCGTAAATTATCTAGACGAGTAAACAGCTTCTGGCAAGTTGTGCAAGTGAACATCTTGGTGGTTGACAGAGTGTCTGATGAAACAGCCAGGCCGCTTCCCTTTTATAGAACGCTAGCTGGTGATCTATTTTTAGCACACTCAGTTCAACTATCCCCAAGTCGAGGTCCGAGCCGTGACATCTTCGGTAACCTCCGTGTCTCTTCGGTCATCTCAGTAACGTCAACGATCAACATGTAGACATATAGAGTATGTACGGCATGTTATGGTATTCATCAGTGCATGAGTGACGCATTCAGCCGATGGGGGTGGTCGGTCAGCTTGGTAACGAAAACGTAACATTGGTCACACTCTCCACTGTCCACTTGGTGTTGGGGCGTTGTTGTTGGGCCCATTCCAAGGGATCCACGGTGGCCAGGTTCTCCAGCATCGTCTCTAGCGACGCCCGGTTAATGATGGTAAACGGTTGGTCAAATACCCGGATGTTACTGCTCGGGTAAAAATATCGGGCTGCTTGGTCTGTGTCCTTATGCTGCA
>JAVTVY010046082.1:0-21914 GCA_036873755.1 Hanleya hanleyi
ACACATGTTAAACTCTGCTCGACTTAGGTTAAGGATTATCAACTAGCTGCTAGTGGTCAACTCTTATCGAAGAACGACTTTACATGAAGTTGCCGCTTGCATGTATTAATCTAGCTTGTGGTCAATTATTAACCAAGAACAGGTCTATATAAAGTTGCCACTTGCATTTGTTAACTCCATCAGTGCCATGTCGAAATTATGGACATACAGAAAGAAGATGGATTCAACTTTTCTAATCTCACCAATGTTTCGATATCAAATTAGAGAAAACCAGTTAACTTGCTAGATGAAATGAACGAATGTTACATGAAATGAAAGGAATGGATTCAGGCCACAAAGTATTGAGAGAAGACGAAAGGCAGATCCCATCAAACTATTTTCAAATATGATGCATGAAGTGAGACAAAATGCATTGAAGCAACAGAAACCCGTGCCCACCCAACGTGTATAATCCAAAGATCTAATTCGTATAACATCCACCTCAAAGAAAAATGTGGATGGTCGAAATTGAAAATGTGTACCCCAGTTCATATAAATTAATTCGATAAATATATCTCATTCGAAAATGAATGCTTGTCAGTTTCTTTGGTTTCATTCTTGAAGCTAGATATACATTATGGGAACGTTCTATTACACTGTGATGCTTAATTGATATTGACAAACAAAAACAAACATTCCAATGCCTTCCTTTTGTATTAAAAAGGTAATTGAAAACAATACGAAAAGATCCAATATATATGAATTTGTCAATACAATAGTTATATCACTAGCAAGTGTCAGATCCGATATCAAGATTCAATAATCAGCCGCAGTCCATAACGAAATTCCGCTTCAATAATCGCAAGCCCTATTCGTATGACAGTTAGCCTCAATTCCAATGTGTATAAAATAAATACAAGAAAAACAGTTTTCGATGATGTCAGCAAGATATAATGATGTTCTATACATAAACCCCGAAATCACTGATCATTATTCTTTATCCAAATGAATTCCAAGTCGTGTCCAGAGTATCAGTCACGCTCTGAATGCGTTGTTCATTTGAACACTGTGTGAAAACACATTATATCCAAACAACCCCCGATCTTAATAAATTAATATCCTGTCAATTCTCTCCAATCGTATACATGTCGCTATATAGAATATTAAGTATTACAATTGAATATTTAATAGCATTATGACATCATGGTCGCATCTGGACTAGTCCACTTGCAGTCGGGGAGGGGAGATAGGGTCACAGTGTCCGACAGTCTATATATCTACCACGTATCATGGTGCCACAATGTCGGGCCGCGGAAACATGAAAAGACACCCCGCCAGCGCGGCGTCTAAGTCGACTGAGCCAACCAAAATTTCTCTGTCATTAATATTCCCTTCAAAGCACTATGAAGTGTTCTGAGGATTGGTTGTCACTCGAGTTACTGCAAGCCTGTTAGATCCTTCAAGCGACATATCCAAATGGGGGAGCAGACAGGATTTAATTTTAATTAGATTGAACAGCCTCAGACGTTATAGCCAAAAACAAAAATTAGCTCAAATCTAGTTGCATTGTAAGGCTGTGTTATCTTGCCGTCAGGTATTTGCGCATCCCTCTTCTGTCCATTTTTGCAAATATCAGGCCAGTCTCGGCAAAATGAGATGTATATATGTGATTAATTGGAGCGATATACAAGAGGTGGCACAAACTGACATCTGGCGGCTAAAAAGCAACCATATGACTCAACCACAAGCTTTTCTCGACACCTCACATTCAGACCTCAGACCCGAGAATACGGTGGACTTAGCGTTAGTATCTCAGCCGCGCTCTTATTGCAGCTGTTCATGTGAAGAATATGACGTATCCACACGGCCCCTAGCACCGGCTTAAGCGGATTTAGATACACTAGCTCGGGCGCTGTGATGACAGATCAGCTCAAACAAATAATTCGTGTGTTGTTAATGGATGAGCATCGAGGACGCCTGATGGCGTAAATGTCTCAGCATGGGGTAAACATGATGAATGGAAGAATACCCTGAAAAACTAACCTGTAATGCCCGACGTCGTACGGCTTAAATTTCCCACCAAAATAATGAACCTACACATATTTGTCGAATGACATATACAGGGGGCGGGCCTCGGAGACTAACAGACTAGCAGCAGATACCTACCATATACAGGTAATACATTGGAGCGATATGCAGAAAGGTGGGGAAAATTGACGACGTCTGGCAACTAAAAGGCCACCATATGACTCGGCTTCCCTCGGCATCTCACATTCAGACCCAAGAATGAGGTGGATTCTCGAACATAGCCTAAGTATCTCGGCCGCGCTTGTAGTGCCGGTGTTCATGCGGAGACTATGAAGTATCCTCACGGCCCCTATACCATCTTAGTTTACCGAGATATCAGACCATTCCAACACGGTCGCCATTTCGATTCTACCCATATTTCATTGCAAACAAGATTGAGCAAACAGACCATCTCCAGTAATAAAGTCGTTTCTTATTCATTACAATTAATGTTTCCTCTCAATCCCTTACTGTGATTGTCTTAAACGTGAATTGAAAAACTTTCCAATTTTCTGTTAAAATGTCATAAAACAGGAACTTCTATAGTTGTTACAATTATGTGGGGTAATAGTTCTGTGGGTTATTGTTTTATTTTGGGTATATGAGAAGTCAAAACTTATACCGAGAGCAGAACTTTTAAAAACGTCATCGCTTGCCTACTGTTGTTTTTGGAACGTCATGACGTGGTCCTCGTTCATTCATCCGACGTAGCATGACGTCACATTTGAATAAAACTTGAATGAAGGGAACCACTATAACGTTATAACGTTCTACAAACCAAGGGAGACAAGCGATGCAAGTTTTCAAGACGGATTTATAAAAGGATAACTTAAATATTGTTATTAGTACAATTTTGCAAACTGTATATTTGCCCCAAAAACGTATAAAAGTTATGCACAAAAGACAAGATGTATATAAGCAACAATTTAGATAAAATTAAAAGCTTTGCAGTTCACCTCTAAAGTTACGTATACCGATGCAAAATTCATTATAATCCAAGTTTTCACAATATAACCTTCAGTGGACAAGAGACATGAGAAATTCTAACTAACCCCGATTTTTGTGGGACACACTCAATCAGATTTAGTTTTTCTGTCTTATTTCAGGCCAGATTATTAGTTTGTCACTCACAAAATTATATTGATTTACTTCTGTACAACACTTGGTTCAAATGAAACCCTTTGAAACACTATCCAGATATAAGCGGAACATTTTATAGAAATAAAGAAAGAAAAGAAAAACAGAACAAGGCGCGATAATCAGACACAAATAAAGGAAAAATACAATTTCTAGATTCATGACGTCATAGCGACGAAACTGGAGCAGTCACCGGAAGTCTGATTACTCTATCTTTCAGGTCGATATCCAGAAGCAATGCGTGGAGCATTTCAGTATGATAAACCGCGAACTAAAGAAAATATGGCAGGGTAATCTCCCCTACCCCCATTTGGATTAAATGGTGTCATGACCGGATAACATCTATATGAATCCATGCTGAGGTCAAACACGACTTAGTAGAAATACGTATCTGGTCTAGAATTAAACGGCAGACATATATCTTTCAAGATTATATGTCAAATATCATCAAGAATGGATTACTGCGAAAGAAACAGAGAAAATCGGAGAAAATATTTCACAAAATTCATGAGACAAAGGCTTCTCGAGCTTATGACGTCACTATGACGTGGCTATATTAGCTAGAGAAATTTGGACTGCTTTATCTGAAAGGCCATTATTCGGAGGTAAATTTGTGTAAGTTTCAGATCGCGAAGCGCAGGGGTAATAAAAATATGAGGGCTGAATTACCCCTACCCCCATTCCAGTTTTAAATTTTTCAAAACCAGTCAGCATCAAACAATTGCATGTAGCAACCTTAGGCACCACCGTAGATATCTACATCAGGAATTTAACTGACCGGGAGATGTTGATCTTCATGAAAAAGAAGTCAAACAAAATCTACGCGGGGGGTGCTACGGAATGACATGTTCTCGCGAGTGGCTACCGGGCTATTTATCTGATCTATCTCCGTCTATGTGTTAGTCGCCTTTATACGTTCGCCAAAGACGGACGTATTATAATTATGTGATGGCGATTTTCCTCCGTATATTCACCCGATTGTGACCTGCTACAATTTGTGACAATTTTCTATCCAATGTCGCGATTTTCTGTGGGTGGATACATTAGGAGGAAATGATTTGTCGCTTATCTGAGTTGAGATCAAGGTCACGGTGGGCCAAATAGTCAGTAAATCTTTCAAAACTGCATTTTTGTTCCTGTGAGAGGATGCATTAGAGGGGGAAGATGTGTCGCATACTAAAATTGAGGTCAAGCTCTGGAAGACCGAAACAGGAAGACCACTTCATTTTTGTAGAAATATAGGTCCAAATATGATGTGTCATTAGGACTATTATGTTTCCTTCAAATTTATTGAAGGTGGATATGTATATTTTTATCGTTGCGTCAATTATATAGCGACAATCCAGTCATAAATAGTCCATATAGCGTTTGTTGAATGAGGAGGAATGAGCTTTGAAATCATCGATTTTTGATATCTTCCACAGTCGTATTCATAAGAGAACATATATATGTCAGTCAAATGGGGTGAGCAATTAGAACCAATTGGAATGCCTATACGGTGTTCATATATTGTGATGCCAAATTTCACACAGGTATTATTAATGAGAAATTCAAGCATAGGTAATAAAGAATCATCCAATGAATGATATCCCTTTGATGTAGTTGAGCTGTAAAATGTTTTTAACTTCTGACATTAATATACAGGCTATAAGTTCTGTTGAACACCGATATTATTAAAGAAATAAGATAGTCAAATCCTGATGAGGGATTGTTGATCACAGAGTCGAGAAATCCAAAAATGATCGGCTTTTGATGGCTTCTGCAGTCGTATTCATAAGCAAACATTTTATGTCAGTCAAAATGGATGCACAATGAAGCGCCATTGAAATAACTAAATTGTGTTGATATATTTTCACATGGATATTATTAATCAGAAATCCAAGCAACCAGGTAATAATCATCCCATAAATGATATCCATTTTATGTAGTTGGCTAAAAAAGTTTTAGGCTTCTGACTTTAATATAGCGGCCATAAGTTTTGTTGAATACCAATATTATTAATGAACTAAGATGGTCAGTTAGAAAATGATGAGGGATTATTTTATGGAGAGTCGGGGAAATCCCAGGAGAATACGTGACCATTCGCATCAAGTTCTTCCGCAAGACATTTTTAGTTTTCATTATCCACATATATTCAACACACCAAAGTTCAACACACATGCAGACACTTTCAACAACTGATAATTTCAAATTCTCTTCCTTTTCATTCCGCAAACGCATTCACCAACGATCTCCTGTCTGTAGATAATCGTTATATGACTGACGCAGTAAATGATATATAACCGCCTTCATTGGATTTGAAGCGCTAAAGGCACATCATATTTAGACCTATATATCTACAAAAAATGAAGCGGCCCTTCTCTCTGGTCGACTTTACGACAAGAGAGATGATTACAATTTCGACATCGTAAACTATCCCTTTCTGAACAGTAATATTCCGGTGGGACCTGCATATGGCGTTTAGCATTTACGACATCCTCTGTAAAATGTGACGATTTTAATCAACCTCAAAAAACATTATTTCAGAAACTTGTAAAACAGGGCTATACCACCAACCGCCTACACTCAAAGTTTCTCAAATTTGGCGATACATGTCGCATACTGAGCCTAGCGTGCAAGATCTTCGACGTTACGTTTCTTAAATTGTGTCTAATTCCACTTACCCCTGGGCGAGGGGTCGTATTTTCTTCAAGATCCTGATGGTGTTCATATGAAGAGTCACAATGAAAGCGTGACGGAGATACATCATTCCCTAATAACGACTTTACAACGACAATCAATTGGATTAATGATACTGTTCAGAGATACGGATTTGATATTTTTGGAACATCACATCTCACCATTCCTATTTCACTCTGCAATGCAAGACCATCAGAATGATGGACAACAGGGCATTGAAATTTGTCTTCCAGAATATAACAAAAATAGAAGAAAAACAATTAAATCCTGCGCAGGACTCACTACTGAATGTCGACTATATATAAAACATAATCTCGCTCTATAACATACAGAAAAGTATTATTATTGATTATAAGCGAAACGTAAAAAAAACTTTATAAAGAACCTGTATATAGGAGAAATAAACAGGTTATAATATAATGTTATACGGGAAAATATAATATATCAGGATCTTTGTATACTGAATTTGGCAACAAATTGAAAACAAACGTGTCCAGCAGATATTACACAACTCATTCAAACGTCTATTGTACTCGTTTCTCTGCCTTATAGGTGCTTGTCCATCTGAACTTGGCTACATCTACAATCGGGCTACATCTACAATCGTGCTCTCGAGTTTTGCTACAAGTTTCATTTCCGGAGTCTTGGGAACTTTAGCTATGGCCACCAAGTGTGTCAAGGGGAAGGTGTTATAACCGATACGAAGGCGAATCTATATAACATCGCTCAAACCAACGGGTCAACATGTAAGTATTATCAAATTTACTGTATCAAAACGAAAAGGACAATTTTACGAAAACTGAAATGGAGGAAGTAATCAAGCTACTGAAGGAAAAGATGAATCGTACCTACACATTTGCAGAAGAAAATGAAGTAGCATTATTACATAATCAGAAAAAAAAGAACTGGAAGGTTTAAGAAAGGAAAAATTGATGGTATCATTACAAGAAAACAAGCACGCTGGATTGAAGATGAAGAAAAACCAACCAAATATCTTTTGGGACTGGAAATGATGAACTATACAAATAAACTGATCTCAATCTTAACCTCGGATGATGGTCGAAAAATATGTAAGACAAATGAAATATTAGAAAACAAAAACCATATAGTAAACAAAACGAAACCCATGAAGATATTGCTAATTCTTTCAATGATGTTAAATTGAATAGATTATCAAATTAATAAACCGATAAATTGGAAGGCTATCTTACCTATGCTGAGTTAACTACCGCCCTGAGGAACACGAATGGTTCGGAATATAAAATAAGTCATGTGCAGATGATACCCAGCCAACCCTGGATGGCTCAGAATTTGAAATGTGCGTTAAAATTTTTATCGGTATTTTATAAGTACTCTGGACTTAAACTGAATACAGAAAAAACAAAGGCAATATGGATGGGTGTGCTTTCGGAAACCAAATCTCACTTATTGATTTTCTCAATATCTCGTAAATGCGAAGACTAATATTTCAAAGCTCGAAATGGCAAAATATTTCAGATCTGACGGACGCTGATATATATAAAATATCTAAAACCTCTGATCAATAACGTGGAAAATCCAATTTGGCGAGACGGGCCTGGTATAGGCTACAGAAAAAACCAAAACTAACTCGGCGGTTGACATGAACCATTATGGTTCAACCCCAATTTTAAGTTTTCGTCTTTTTTTTTCATGAAAAACTGGTGCAGCAGTCAATCTGGAGCATAGGTGAGATTATGGATTCGAGGGAAAAATAATGAATTTCGCGTAGCGAGTGGTAGCGAGTTAAAAACGAGATTTAAAATTACGGGAACCTACCTTGATTACAGAAAATTAGTGAAGAACATACCAACTGATTGGCAAGAAAAAATATACCATGAATTTGATAGCATACCAAGAACCTGCTCCAATAGTTCGATTCATTTGAAATTCTGGCAAGGCCCGGGAAGTGATGTAGAAGTTTCTATGACGGTTTGAATTATGATTACGTAAATCCAATATGTATAGAGAGGTGGAAAAATTATCTTGGAACAGAAAACAGGTCGAACTGGGAAGATATATTTGCAACAATCATTAAATGTATCACCCACAATAAACTTAGGGATATACAATATTAACTACTACACCAAATCATCACAACTAATTCATTCCTATTTAAGATAGCTGTAATTGCTGATAATGTCTCTGAATATTGTGGTCTGAATCCCGAAAAGATTGAACATTTATTTGTGGAATGTCCCATTGTGAAAAAATTGTGGTCAGATTTGGAATTGTGGTTGAAAAAAATGTTTGCTTTTAGATGCGATAACTCATAAAACAAATATATTGGGTTGGGGAAATACACGAAGCGCCCTCAATACGTGGATGCTACTGACAAGACGACTCATTTACACACAGAAAATATCAAGGCTCAAATCAAAATTTCAAAGCTCTACTATATATATTTGAAAATCACTACTCTCTGGAGAAATACATAGCTACCAATGATGGATAATTGAGCCTCTTCACAAAAAATTGGATGATATTCCAGAGATTTTTTTGACTAAAATAGTACTATTGGCACTCCTATAGTGTGAAATGAATACGTATATGTTCATGAGAGACCAGTGGCATCAGCGGTAAGGGGAGACAAATGACAATTAAATATTATGTGCATGCGAGGGTATATGTTATGTACGTATAGTGTCCTCTAGATGTATGTACTATCTGTCTGTTGTGTTTTGTTTATATTTTTGTATAGTTATTCTGTAAAAAAAGCATGAATGTATTATTATCAGCCCCTCTTTTCATAACTTTCACTTTATAATTGAATGCACATTCGCCTTCTCATCTCGGCTTTCTTGATTTAGTTCCTTAACTTTTTTGAAAAATTAACAGATTTCTCTCGAATTTCGCCAGAATAGGTATGAGGTCATATTGATGTCGCTCAACAAAATTGAGATCAACAGATGAAAGGTTAAGAACGCAAGCGTCTAGTCCGTCATTCAATATTCAGCCGTCGTGCATTAAAGAATTTCCGCGTCCATAATCCAAGGACCTAATTCATATAACAGCATTACCACCAACTTCTAAAAACAAATCATAGTATACATACAAATAAGCTAGTTTCCTGCAACAGAGAAGCGGTCAACAAGTTCCAATGATGCCGACAAGACATCATGATGTTCGAAAAATATCAAACCCGTATCGCTGATCAGTATACGGCATAAAGGGGAGACGGCATAAAGGGGAGGGAAATCTACCATGATCTGTTAGGTGAAGAAAAGAATAGAGGAGAGAAAATCTTACCTCACGACAGCACGACAGTGCGACAGTCTCCGTTCTACCTTATTAAGGTCGAATAAAGAGGGGAGAGAAATATATCTCAAAATGTTCTCCGAGACGGGATAAAGGGGAGAGAAATCTATCACGATCTGTTCGGTGAAGAGATGGATAGAGGAGAGAAAACTTACCCCACGACAGCGCGACAGTGCGACAGTCTACATTTTACCTTACTAATTATGGAATAAAGGGGAGAGAAATCTGTCTCAAAATACTCTGCGAGACGGGCAAAAAGGGGAGAGAAATCTATTACCATCTGTTCGGTAAAGAGATGAATAGAGGAGAGAAAAGCTTACCTCACGACAGCACGACAGTGCGACAGCCTACATTATACCTTACCAAAGATGGAATAAAGGGGAGAGAGATCTATCTTAAAATATTCTGCGAGACGGGGATAAAGGGGAGAGAAATCTACCACGATCTGTTCAATGAAGAGATGGATGTAGGAGAGAAATCTTACCTCACGACAGCCCGACAGTGCGACAGTCTCCGCTCTACCTTACTAAGGTCGAATGAAGGGGAGAGAAATATATCTCAAAATGTTCTGCGAGACGGGGATAAAGGGGAGAGAAATCTACCACGATCTGTTCGGTGAAGAGATGGATAGAGGAGAGAAAACTTACCTCACGACAGCGCGACAGTGCGACAGTCTACATTTTACCTTACTAATGATGGAATAAAGGGGAGAGAAATCTGTCTCAAAATACTCTGCGAGACGGGCAAAAAGGGGAGAGAAATCTATTACCATCTGTTCGGTAAAGAGATGAATAGAGGAGAGAAAAGCTTACCTCACGACAGCACGACAGTGCGACAGCCTACATTATACCTTACTAAAGATGGAATAAAGGGGAGAGAAATATGTCTTAAAATATTCTGCGAGACGGGGATAAAGGGGAGAGAAATCTACTACGATCTGTTCTGTGAAGAGATGGATAGAGGAGAGAAAATCTTACCTCATGACAGCACGACAGTGCGACAGTCTACATTATACCTTACTAAAGATGGAATAAAGGTTAGAGAAATCTATCTCAAAATATTCTACGAGACGGGGATAAAGGGGAGAGAAACGTACCATGATCTGTTCGGTGAAGAGATGAATAGAGAGAAAACCTTACCTCACGACAGCACGACAGTGCGACAGTCTACATCAACATGCGATAAAGGGGACAAAACTCATTGCGAGACAGTGCGAGAGTCCGACAGATTGAAGTCTTCCTAAACAAGAATAAAGAGGAGAAAAATGTACCGGTACCTCGATAATTTCTGTGAGACGGGATAAGGGGGAGATAAATCTACCTCGACATATTCAATGAAGGAATGGATAGAGGAGAGAAAAACTCTCGCTCACGACAGAGCGACAGTACGACAGTATCCAACCTACCTTATTAAAGACGGCATAAATTGGAGAGAAATCTGCTTCAATAATTCTGTGAGAGGCCATAAAGGAGAGAGAAGTCTACATCGAGATGAATAGAGGAGAGAAAATCTCACCTCACGACAGCACGGCAGTGCGACAGTCTACATTATATCTTACGAAAGATGGAATAAAGGGGAGAGAAATCTATCGCAAAATATTCGGCGAGACGGGGATAAAGGGGAGAGAAATCTACCAAGATGTTTTCGGTGAAGAGATGAATAGAGGAGAGAAAACCTTACCTCACGACAGCAGGACAGTGTGAGTCTCCAGTTCACCTTGGACGGGATAAAGGGGAGGGAAATCTACTTCAATACATTCAGTGAAGGGAGGACAGAAAAATTTACCTCACGACACTCCGACAGTGCGACAGTATCCAATCTACATTTATCAACATGCGATAAAGGGGAGACCACTCATTGCAAGACAGTGCGAGAGTCCGACAGATCAAAGTCTTCCTAAAGAATAAAGGGGAGAAAAATGTACCTCGATATATTCTGTGAGACGGGATAAAGGGGAGAGAAATCTACCATGATCTATACTGTGAAGGGATAGCGGGGAGAAAAGTTTCCAACTCGACCGTATGAATTTCCCATTTTTTTTATTATATACAAGTTTACATGAAATACAAACAACCATGGGACTCACTGACTGGACATGGAAATTCATTGCCCATTGAGAGAGGGTGTCAAGAACAAAATGTACATATCCAAGTCAACAGGAGACCTTCTCAAGACAGAAACTAAGTTCACCTACTACAAATGCTCAAAATCTTACATCACCCAATCATTACTTTGATAGCAAAGAAGTTTTGCATCACTATTAAGATACGAAGCTATGCATCTGAAAACCCCTCGGCTCTGGGGTAACTCTTATAAGGCCATTAGTTCCGAGTTTCAATGAACACTCCCCAAAACAGAATCCTCACTCAGTAAATTTATGTCACTGGACAGCTACATGTACCGAAATAAGTTGAGTGAATATAACATCATCCAAATGTCCTGTTAACAAACTCCACTCGCAGGGTTCGAGCTGTTTATGGTGTGTCTGGCATATATCGTATCCAAACTTAGATGTCCCTACAAAATATGGAATAACATATTTTCCATGGAAAACACTGGGATTTTATATTTAATATATTCTTGAAGTTATACTGTCCATAACTGTGATTTGGATTGACGTCGCATGTGACTCTTGACCCTCGTCTATTACAGTCAACAAATTCTTCCATTGGCTCATTGAAATATGGCAGATCACGTGACGTAATTCTACAAACACTGTTGGCACCGTGCCAGCGAGTTTGATATTCGCAATGTGTAGCCTTGATCTGTTAAGGTCAGTATGTAGTGGAACGTGAAATGGCCTCAGCTGAGATGTCATATACACAGGATGTAAGCCTACAAAGTTGAACTACAATCATGATAGTTTCTAGCTAGACACCTGTAAATATGTATATTTGTAAATTGCTGTTGATGTTATTGAAGTTCACAGTGAATCCTCTAAACTCAACCACACGATTGAAATCCACCTGTCAGTTTACCTCGATCTGCCAATGTCTTGTTCTGAACACCCCCCCCCCCCACAACTTTAGTATGCTGTTGAAATTCTCTCCCAGTCAGTCACGATAGTTATTAGAAGATTTACTGTAACTCCATCATGTCTCTATGTATTTAGTAGCATAGTTTTCTATTGTGTTGGTGACTGTTTTCACCTACTACCTACTTTGTTAATAGATACATGTATGTACTGCCTCCGTCTCGCCATACTTTGTTTATATGTGCAAAGTCTTGCAATGAACTGATTGATTGATTGATATATACTAGTAGTGCAATAGTGCACCTCACACATATGTAGTTCAGTTGTATTTCTACATGTACATTAGGTGATTTCACCTAATGTAAAAACTTCAATCAATCATTCTTGTACACCATCATTCTCTGCTCTAGGGCGCTGTGATTAAAATGATTCTGATTCTGATTCCCCAATCCCTTACTGTCCAGAAGTGTCTTTGAAGTAACTTTGAAGTAACTTTAAAGTGTGGCCATATTTTAACCTTGAAGTGCAAGGCTCAGAGTCAGAAATGCCATATAAGGGCAGTGAAGTCACAATGAAGTAACTTGGAAGTACTTTTGAAGTGTGCCTCAAATATGTTAATAAAGTACTGCAAAGGCACTTCATCGACACTTCTACAGAAGAATACCTTTCATATGTACTTCTGAAGTGCTCTTGAAGTACCTTATTAGTATCATAGCAAATCCGTGTAATGAAAGGTATGTAGCCATGAGATATTTACTTTCCCGGAAAAGAAGACACAAATATATATTTGAGCACAGAACGTTTTACTTAGAAAAAACACTGAGAGTGAGACAAAACAGTACATCATAAAATATTTACAATAAACCTGATGGTTCTTAACAAAAAACGTGTAGTTTATATAACCGCCAGCACAAATCCTTGAGACAAAATACAGCACAGTACTATATATGTATGTATTTACATGCAGTCTTTGGTATGAGAATTTATTGCAGTATTCAAGGGTGACCATGTTCTTGTCCAACTTGAACTTGAAGCAGCAGATCTTTTGAAGGATAGTTGCCCTGAGGTCCACTTGGACGTAATCCAACCTTTGCTGAAACCCACCAGTCTGAATTGTGGACTTCTTGGCCTGTGGCGATAAATACATGCATATAATTAAAACCTGATCAGTTGTATATATGGTTCCATATGACATGCAATCCAGGTTTTCTTTTTTTTAATACACTCAGGATGATTGAATAGGTTGACTACCATAAAGGGTAAAGAATGGAACACATCCGTACGATTTACAAAAGATTGATGAAGATGTCTATTATCCTTTCTTTAGTACTCCATGATATACAACAAGGGAGATAAACAGTTGTGTGACGTTCTAACCAATATACACTATGAAGAAATCAACCATACCTAGGTGTGCTCATTAAATTTCCCATCAGTCGAGTGGCTGCTTGAAGTGAGCCGAGTTCCTTGTAGCAGCTGTATTCTGGAATATGAAAGTATACAATGTAAGAAGCCATTAGAATTGAAGAGAAACAGTCATGTGAATTTTTATAATTTGTCTTTGTTAATTTCTGTTTCAACTGAATCTCCATACAGGGTTTCAAATAACAAATAAATGCGTATTAAGTACAAATTGTATCTTAAATTTTTGAAATGAAATAAATCTATGAAATGAAATGTTTTCATTCCTCAAGATGTGGGTAGAAATGTACAATTGAAGTGTGTGAAGATCATTAGCTTTGGTATAGGAATAATGCAATCAATAGACAAGGAAAATATAGCCTGTTATAATGATGAAAAGTT
Source organism: Hanleya hanleyi (assembly GCA_036873755.1). NCBI lineage: Eukaryota > Metazoa > Mollusca > Polyplacophora > Lepidopleurida > Hanleyidae > Hanleya > Hanleya hanleyi. The sequence goes on from JAVTVY010046082.1 coordinate 13,916, forward strand.
TAATCATTATTGATTATACTTTTTCTGATTACAGCTAAAAATAGGTTATGCTAACATTTCATTATCAATATATTTTAAAACATATTTCTTTACCATTTTGTCAAAAATCTGGTATGCAAATATTCTACAATCTTCTGCAAGGAACAAAAATCAATAAATTTTATAAATCAATAAACAGTTTAAAACAATAAGATTATTTATTTAGAGCTACCATCCCCCCAACCAGTTAGATCCACCTGTTTTGACATGAACAGGAAGTATACAAGCAGTTTTGTGATAAGAATATGTCACCCTCAGGGGATTTCCTCCAGGGGTGCATGCCAATCTTCATATGAGGTCCCCAAGCCTGGGGTTTCCAAGCTGACAATTCACACTATCATAACAAAGGCAATCCACACTGCCTAAGGAACCTGGGTAGACCTGAAAGTGATATTGAGACAGAGATATGGATATTTCTTTGTGAAAGCCATACTAGATGACCCATTAAATTTGACTGCAATTATAAGGTGAAATACATTATTGCAACCTGCAGTCCATATAGCAATATTTATTGAGGCCAATATCAATTTTTTAATATGCCAAGTACATGTCAAGAGAAACTTGTTGATAATAATAGCTGATACTCTCTGGTCTACATCATTGTTCAGCTCAGTTCTTTGCTTATTAAGTTATGAAAAACAGAAAAATTATAGTTATATTTATTATTTACTTACCATATCACTAGCTGCATTCATCACCATCTGCAATACAGTTCTTCAAACCTCCATAGTTCCAGCTTAACATGAATATACATCCATCTGATTTTTGCAGTTGGAGGTCAACCACTTTGTTTGTTGTCGACTGGTGGCGCCCCCAGTGTTCAATTAAATTTTCAAGGCCAGATAACTCCACCCATTTTGACGAGACAGTTAAAAGGATAAAGACTATCAGAAACAGAAATTATATATATATATTATATTTGAACAAGTGATAATAATGATGAGGATAATATAATATAAAGTATTCTTTAATGGGCATTTTTTGTTGCTGACATTATGTTATGTTAGAACTGATTCTTTTAAAAATATTTTCCCATTTTGTCCAATTTTACTATAAAATTATGGATTTGGAATGATTATAAAATCTGAATTCAACAAGATTTCTTATCTAATACGATACTGTTTTGATAACACTAATATGTGAGAGACTGATATTATTAACATATTTATTTTATTCAAATGGGAACCCATGGTACTGATCACTTTAAAAGACCCAAAAAGTGTTCACAGTTCTGAGTAATATGTCAGTAACCACATGTGAATATTTTACACAGTTGCAGCTATTTTGAACTGTGAAGTACAAATCTGATGTTTAGTGGTTTCATTGAAATGAGAGTTGATGTCACTGAGTGAAATCAAATCAGCCAACTTTAAGCTAATTAATATCATTGAAACTTGTATACATGTAGCTCTAATTTATAATGTTATGTTACTGTAACACTTTGTGGGAAAATTCCAATAATCTAGAAATCCTATCGATTTTTCAGAATCTTATATAGGATTTTTTAGAATCTTATATCATTTTTCAGGATTTTCAGAATCTTATAGGATTTTTTAGAATCTTATAGAATTTTTTTAATCTTATATGATTTTTTTCAGAATCTTATATGATTTTTCAGAATCTTATATGATTTTTTAGAATCTTATAGGAGTTTTCAAAATCTTATAGGCTCCTATAAGTTATTTTTTGTAAGGGGAAGTCCCTCAAGATATGCTATAAAACTGACAAAGTCCAAGAAGTGTCTTTGAGGAGTACCTCAGATTATGCCGAACAATAACTAAGTCTCAGAAGTGTCCCTGAAGTCCCTCAAGTTTTGCTGAAGAACTGACAAAGTCCATGAAGTGTCTTTGAGGAGTACCTTGGATTATGCCGAACAAAAACCAAGTCTCAGAAGTGTCTGTGAAGTCCCTCATTTTTTGCTATGAAATTGACAAAGCCCATGAAGTGTCTTTGAGGAGTCCCTTGGCTAGTACCTTTGAAGTGTGCCGGTACTTTTCTCCGTTGTTGAAGTGCCTTTTCAGTGTACTCTTCAGAGGCACTTCTAGGCACACTTCAAATGAAGTGTGACACTTCTGGACAGTAAGGGATATGCCCATATTTGAGCGAAGAATTATTAGAGAACATAACTTTGGGCGCTCTATCGTCATATGATGAGCACTATCCGACGACTCAGCGTCCTGTGGACTCTCTGACATGGGAAGTAGAACTCTTCTGTTGCTGGAGGAGAAAAAAAATACATTCGTCTATTTCCACTCTTATACAAGTTCGTTCGTTCGTTTGCTATAATCATAGCTCCTACAAAAACAGTGATGCTGCGAGACTACAAATGTACAGAAAACGATACAATCTGTTGCAGGGCGAGCATATGTATACAGAAGATTATCCGTTTCCGTAAAACGAAATCAGTCTTCAACTGTTAGGCTCGACAGCAAGCGCCACCGAGTTATCTATTCGGTATGAAAATATGCGGCATTCACCCCTTTATTGCAGAGCATAAACAATTTCCACAAAAGGTTATTGAATATGATCGTCCAGTTACCGTTGTTGTTGCACCCAATTTGTCCAGTAGCGATAACGACTTCCGGTTTCGGAAACGGCGACCTCTATGAGGCCAAGTCTATTTTATTAGCTGTTTAACCAACCAATCTACTTTGAAAGTACTAAATTAAACTAAACATTCTATTTGAGAAGTGATTGTGATTTGTTCGGCCAATTATACAATGTCAGATATGGACATCTTACGGTAGCAGAAATTATGCTCTTCACTATGGACATCATTGGCCTGAAATCCATTCTCAATGCAGATATACTCTTCCTATCGGCTAGGCCATTCAAAATATGTGTTTGCATTGGTATAATGTACCTCCTTGTTTTATACCGAACTTGTGATATTCAATATATTTTGTATTATGTTATAAATGTTACTGGTACAAACCATGAAAAATGCCATTCATGATTGTATTTCGAGGGCCTGAATATCTGTAGTGATTGTAATAAAAGCACTTCAACTTGATAAATATTGTGTTTTCCCATTGATTTCACATTATTCACTGCTATTCCCTCTTTCAGATATCCGATTTGTCGGGCTACACCCCCCCCCCCCTCCTCCCATTAAAACAGCTAGCCAATTAGGCTGAAGAAAATATACCTTGTAAGGGCCATTCCAAAATTACATAACGCGTTTTTACATTTTAGCATCAAAGAAGATAACGCCATATGAACGGGTTACCTAATTTTAGAATGGTCAACTACATTGCATGTAAAAAGCAATACCTTGTTAATTTCCTTAAGTTAACGACGCAAACACATTTGTCGATGAGAGTGATATTTAATAGGCCTACCCAGACAAACACATTGGACTGATGTGTATTCCTCGTAATCCTTCATGTTTTGAAGATGCACCAAAATTGACTTCAGAATGATACAAAGATTTAAAAACAAATACTGGTACTTTGTACAATTATCTCCCTAGTTTAATCCGTGGCGTGTCCGAATCCTCCTACTCATCCTCACCCGCTTTACTCACTACACTTTAAATAATAAGTGTCTTGAAATAAAACACTTTTCTATCCTCACTTTAAAAACGCATTTCGTATCTTAAACTAAAGTACCAGTGTTCCTACGCAAAACACCAGTGTTGATAAGCAAAACACTAGTGTTTTTCAAGTGTCTTGAGCAAAGAAGTGTTTTAAGTACCGGATACAAACTAATGGGCGCAAAGTGTTTTTAAAGTGGGAACAGAAAAGTATTTTATTTCAAGACACTTTATATTTACAGTGAATATATTATTCAAGGCGCCGACCAGGGAGAACCAGTGGGGTGAGAGACATCCGTCACGACTCCATCAGTTATTTACTACAACGCGAAAGTGTGTTACTAAAACATTGATGACATTGTCATATCAACGCTTTCGTGTGTTAAATTACTGTCATGCATTCCTTCTCGGGCATCTTATCCAGGGCCTCTAATATCATATTCCTGATATCCTGATCCTCGTCATCCTTATCTTTGTTACGTAATTGCATAGAATGACTGCACCACCCCCTTTCTCATGCATTGGAGGCCAAGGTGGAAAACTTTGTCGCGGCTCGTCTCTGGCTTCCGCAAGGACTGAATAACCAGAACAAATCAGTTTTTTGAAGACTGAACTAAGACCCCAGGGGGCATGGCCGATTGGAAGTCCTGCAACATCTGCGAGTTTGAGAAACCTCTGAAGTCGCATCAGTCTCCATTTGATGCTGATGCTGATCCCCCCCCCCCCCTTCGTTTTGGGAGACTTTTATTGCGATTATCCTGAAATTATTCACTGGCTTCTAGTGAAAATATACATTTTTCCTGGCAAACAATTAGTTTTCATCAATTTTTTTTAACGGCCGGTTGTCTAGGTCGACTATACGCATGGAAGTGGCATAAAAGATAAATGTGACGGGACTCAGTTACGTGTTTTCGGAACCGGCTAAACGACAAGCAGTTGATAAAAATGTTATAAATAAAAAATCAGAAATGGTATGAATCCACTTTTTCTACGATAGATTATTGGGTTGTTGCCGATACTTTCCAGCAGACTGCGATTGAATATTAAGGTGTGACACGCGTAGGCCAGAGCGCCAAACTTGAAATTACACATTGCGAAGCACGCGCTTTTTGCCCTCAGCTAACGGGTAGGTGAAAGTTGCTGCAGATTACAAGATATACAAAACTCGCTATGCCGGGACTGGGACCGCTTTTCAAAAGAGGAATACATTACATTTTAATCGCCATGCATGCACCGATCTAAAGCAGCGCTTTTCTCTACGAAAACGAGGTCGATTGTTACGAATTTCTGGAACCGGAACCGGATAATCTTCTGTATCAAGATTTCACCGTCGCAGTCCGCATTCTTTCGTATCTCGGTTGACAGGGGGGGGTGTCATCATGATGGGTCCTGTTTCCGTTGGTTATACAAGATCTCACCAGATCTTTCCCACAGAAAGTTATCAGTAAATATATATTTAGGTGTGCGATGGGAAGAAAATTGGATAATGTTAGAAACTTAAGCCTTGTTCAATCTTTGCTAGTTTGTTCCTGGCCAACATTGGACTAATGCCATGGCACACTATTTAAGATGGTTTTTCAGATTTTTGTCCATACCGCATTGTCCCTTTCACCGCCACGCAGCGACACTCACTTGGAAAGTCCGCTCATATTGTAAAGAAAATTTGACTGCATCGAGAAACCATGCAGTGGTGTGCTTGAAATTCCTTGTTGCCTAAGTTGAAAATGCTATTTGTACCAAACATCTCGATCTAGCTTGGTCCTTTTAAAACCTGTCCGGTGGAGCCAGTGCAGGAAAGCATTAGGGAAGCATGAGAACTTGGGAGGTACCAAGGTACATCTACCAACATGCAACGTCCTGAGATGCCCAGAGAAGCCTGAAAAATGTTAATATTCTGAGTATTCCAGGACACTGGCACGTTCAAACGCGAAAATTGGCAGCCTGTTTATATTTCATTGAGTTTGTCAGAGTTTGTCTGCACATGCTGAGTAGTCGGATAAGGGACGTCCCAGAAAATGTTAATATTCTGAGTATTCCAGGATCATATACGGCAAATGCAAACAAAAAAATATCTGGCCTTTTACATTTCATGGGCAAAGTTAAACTGTACCGTACCTCCACATTTACTGAGCAGTCGGATAAGGGACATGCATCCAACCACACCGGTGATTTATTGATGCCAAATGACTTCAGACTTAGTCATGACAACAGTTGAGCTATCATTACAATTTGATATACACCTCTTATTTGATCTTACTATCTTGCAAGGCACCTGTAGTTCAGGTTGCATTAGTCTGATCTTTTATATAATTTGCAAAAAATGATATAAGGTACTATTATCACCACATTTATCAGAGTTTGGTTAAAATTGATAACTCGCCACACACTTCAGCCGACTCCCAATACCAGGACCTCTGCTGTGCTTATATATTCTCAGTTTGTGGAAGAGAAAATTCCGAAATGATATTCAAATAAAACATCGCGATATTCAAGACACATGCTCGCTGATGCAATGCACTTCATTGTAGTAAAAGTAAAACTGAACAATTAGCTAAATTACGTGCACTAAGTAGTGGCATCTCATGAGAGAAGGTATAAGATAAAACTTGTATTTGGGGATTGTGTTTCATTCATTAAGACCTTTACAGTACTCTGTTCTCTAACACTGTATATATTGTCCTCATTAAAGTAAAACCTTTCATTACTCTTCACAGAGTATATAAGATGGAGTTTGATCTGTCACACTGTTTAAGATACTCTTTGGTTGGCACTCCATATTGATATACATGTACTGCATGTACATAACCATGGTAACAGAGCTTGTCATCAGAGGCGAGTGATCACTCTTCTCAACGCCTCCACTCGCCTAAACGCACTGGAGGAGAGCTGTTACTTACTTTGATCTGTCAGTGTCAGACTCTTCTGCTGCAAGATTACTCCCATTTATTGCATATTTACATGCACAGTTAAAGGAATGGACAACCTTTGATAAACGTATATTGCAAATGAAAGAACAATGCCAGGGGTGTCCAAAATGATTTTTATTTCAGGTTTGCTATTTTTCCCAACTGAGTAAGAAACCGTTAATGATCAATTCTGTTGCTTGTAAGGGCGCCACCATTACGGCAACTTTAGTGCCGTCATGGGTCCGCAGAACACTGCCGTGAAGTGGGAGGAAACACACTGTTTGCCATGCACTGGAATAGTCGCCACAGCCCTATAGGCATGATAGGCCAGCAGGCATGGCTATACAGTCTTGTATTCTGTACCCTGTAAATACCATCTTCCTACAGCAAGTCAATTTCGCTACTCACGTTCTGTAAACTGCCTTGCTTAACCAGCCCACTGTTTCTCTTCAAGATCGGTCAGGCCAATTTCTGGGACCAGTCAATCGGATTCAAGCCCTGCGATTTTCAGTTGGTGACATAGTGATAACTTCCCCGGCGTCCAAAATGTTTTCCAGAGCAGTTCTGCTTTTGTCTTTGAAGTTTTAGAGATCACGTTTCCACTCTCCTCGAGTCGAGCTGCCCTGCTGTCATGACATCCATTTGACGCATTTTGATCACTGGGGTCAAAGGCCAAACTGCTCCCTTTCGACTTCGATATTTCAGGTCATGCATATTCATCAGCCTACAGGCCGATCTTGAAGAGAAACAGTGGGCTGGTTGAGCAAGGCAATTTACAGAACGTGAGTGGCAAAATTGACTTGCTGTAGGAAGATGGTAAATACCAGCTGATGTTTGCACGATAATGACGATCTCATCCATGTTGTTGACAAATCGGGTGTGATCTGTCGGCCAGTCTAGAGAGCATCGCGAGTTGTGTGATAAAATATGCTTTCGTTATATATAGGCCAATACTTTTCAGCTGCCGACTACGCCAACATGCGTCAACATAATTCGGCAGTAAGTTACTGAGATTGTTTATGATTAAACCGAGAATGGGAATAATTCGGAGTTCTGTGTTACCAATTCAAAGAATCGAGCCTCAACAAAGACCGGCACTCAGCCAGAAAACGAAACTAAATCTGCCTTAGCTGGAGGCTCATTTCTCCGGGAAAAGATTGTCCGGAGATTTTTCTCACCGTTGAACTGTTACCGAAAGAAACTGTTCAGCATGACACGGCCATGAAACACCCACCCAAATAGCTAGCATGCGAGAAAATTTACCTGAGAAAGTTTATGGAATAAATCCTTGTCAGCTAATGTCAGCACGTGCACAAGTTCTCGTCCGATTGTTTCCTAACACGACATCTTACAGCAGAGCCAATTTAATAAAATCCTCGACCCCTTTATTCCATCTTTAGTAAGGTAGCTGTCGTGCTGTCGTGAGGTAAGTTTTTCTCTCCTCTATCCATTGATCCCTTCACCGAATATGTTGAGATAGATTTTTCTCCCCTTCGTTCTGTCTATAGTAAGGTGTCTT
>JAVTVY010046083.1:0-21048 GCA_036873755.1 Hanleya hanleyi
GTAGACACGGCTCGCTTTGAGAATGATGTCATGCTGCCTCGCTTTGAGATTGGAGATTCAAAAATGTCACCAGTTTACATGACAGTCGCTTTGGTCTCTCGCGGGTAGACACGGCTCTCTTTGAGAATGTTGAATTTTGTGTTCGGAGCGCCCAGCTCATGAATATTTAATAGTCTTATGACATCACAACCGCATTTTAACTACTTTACTTGAGTCGGGCAGGGGGGATAGGTTCATGCACTCAAGGTTACGTCAAGGACGAGTCCATAATTCTACCCCGCATTATGGAGCCAACCTGGAGCGGCAACATCAGAAGATTCCCCCACAGCTTGGCGTGTGCTTCGGCTGAGCCAACCAGAAAGCACTTGTCATTACGTTCCCTTTAAAGCACTATGAAAACCTCTCGGGATCGGTCAACACGCGCCTTACTGCAAGCCGGTTAGATCCTAATAGCGACATATCCAAATGGGGAAGCCGTTAGGATTTAATTTTAATTAGATTGGATATATACCCCACTTAGTGCTTTGCTCTGACCTGTTGAAGTTGACAAAATAATTTTCCGTTTGGGCCAGGCAGTGGAGGTAAATTTATTTTTTGATGTTAATAATGGTTTTCTGTGTCTGTGATTGAATTTTTTAGTAACGTAAGGGTATTTTTTCTGTGTGCAATTGCTGAATGGATTTTAAAATAATTATTCGATGTACCGGTAGGCATACCTGTAATCTTGAAGAAGACCTATAGGCTACTTATATTATTTTCTGGTTGTCAATTGCCACACAAATAAATTATGAATATGAATCAGATTCAGTGACTTCATTCTTGTACATGTCTACAATAACAATGTCATTGAGCTTTGGCTGCAGGTTGTTGTGTGCATGAATACATAAACCATGAATGAAAGCCGATCTACTTCCTGGGCAACAACGTTCACTATGATGCGGACACCGACCTCTGCAATATTGTAGGGTTACTACCAAAATGTTATCTTGTTTAGTTCAGATAATATACAATTTTTAATCTTCGGTGTTGTGTTCTTTATCGGGGAAAGGTAATTTCATTGGGTTGTCAAACAATTGTGATAACAGTTGAACGCCTCAACAAAATTGTTTCCATCGTCCACTGATACCACATATGCAACTCTCATTTGCCTAGACTTTCTTTGCAGTATTGATGAAGTCTCTTCAATAATTAGAGCTAAGCTTCACAAATTCACATCACGTATGCAACGAGAGACACATCAGAAATATATTGAACAGGACCAATTCCTTCCCTGTTTTTTAGCAGCCTGGGATGCTTTCATTAATTTGTGGCCTCCCATCCTAAGTTGGATGATGTCCAACTCGTTGAGATTCTGATCTTTTATCCGATCAAGCACAGGAATTTTAATACTTGTATGTCAATTTAGTCCCCGGGAGAATTAGTCCTTCTACTATTTATTGCAAGAGGATAATATCAGGTATCTATGTGTACAAACATAATAATGTCATGCGCTGTTTGTGTTGATGACATATTCCCAAAAGTGAGAACTTAATGGCAAATGCCCTCACGAGATTGATTTTATACGAAAACGACCTTCAATCGTGGGTATTCAATTCAGTCCTTATCCTTTTGGGAAATCGTCGTATTTCGTGGAAAGTAATTGATTCAATGATAATTGCGCACGAGAAAAGTTATATCCACAGAGCCGTATTATTACTAAAGTTATTCTCCGGGGTAACGGGTGAATTAGTTTTATAATTCTAATATTGACCTGCAGTAGGTATAATATTAACCGTTCACGGGAAACATTGTGCCTTTCTGGATATTAATCATCTCAAAATATGTATATAACAGAAGTTACACTGCCTAATATTTACTCTCTACAGCGCGCAAGCGAATTCTGAAATATTCAACATCGACAAAGAGAGGTCGTTCGCAAACAATTTCCATGTCAATTAATCGATTCCCACATACACTGATGCAAAAATATGGCCAATTCATTCTCTGCCTATCTAAACATTATTTCATGTCAATAATAAATATCCGAAGTATCAATAGGAAACACGAGCGTGTAACGTAAATGTAACTATAATACCTGTCATGAACTCACTGACAATATATCGCATTCTAGATTCCTTTCTCTATGCTGTTCCTTCGTCATCACTCGTTTAGCTAACGACACTTGCTCGTGTTTGGTTATGTTTTCAAACCGAAACAGATTGATTAATTGCAAACCGTTAAAAACGGCGTGTATGCAACTCATACGTATCGCCTGTATCTATACAATACCAACTCGAACAAGTATAATGTGTTCTTTCCGCGCCTCAATAACAACTGTGTTCACAAAATTGTGTTCATGTGCAATGCTGAATAATACCCGCAATATCTCAGAAGGTCATTTAGATTTAACGTCTAGTCTTAAGTTAAAAACTCCTAGAGATTGGATCGCTACACCAGTTGCTGTGAAGTACTCTCGTTACATTGCTACTTTATCTGCTACTGTCTACAATGTATGCGCCCTGGGAAAAGGAATTATGCACCGATTCAATCTGTCAGGCAATGTTCGTATCCCGAGTAAGACAGGTTAGTTATGCAATTGGCTTATATTCAGATAGAATGCGGGTATCTGAAAATCGGAGAATGAGTGCAAAATACGATATGTAATTTTTACGCAATTTATTTATTCGTGTAAGTAACGCACATTAACAATATTTACTGGCAGTGTATGAATTCCAGTCTTGTCTTAATCTCGAAAGTAGTAAAATCGGGCACTCTTCTTGGGCCTCTGCAATCGAAGCTACAGTGAAATTGGGACTGGTTGAGATAGTGTTTCCATACAGTCTAAAGTGCGGGATTTTTTTTTGTTCTGGATTCAGTAAAGTAGGCTTAATTAATTCGTGCCATTTAACGTTATGAGGGATAGGGGAAATCATCTTCCTTCTAACCTATGCAATTTCCACGAAAATATAAATCTTACTGCAACCAGTGCTGTGAAGGGTCACGGATTGTTACCGGTATTAATTAATTAGTTCGAAAGAAGGACTGAAATTCGGTTGGCCCTTAAATAGTACCACCACTTGAATGTAATACATGTACATTATGAATGAACAGAAACGTTTTTATTCCCACTGACCAATTGTTACATTCCATGTTCGTGGTTATTAAGCTTGACTTTTGCCGTGTGGGAATTGATCGATCACCCGTCATTACATGTAGTAAATTTGAAGAGTCTGTCCAAGTTATCATTTCCTTCTTAATGAAGATATGTTATACGGAGTCGAAACCTCGCGAGATTGCGCTCAAGAACCTCTTCAAACCACCTGGAGACACTTCGGGAAGCAATTAATACACAAGCTTTCCTCATAGCAGCTCGCCAGCAGTGAATCTGTTCCACAGTTACTGTTTACATACTGAACATATTTTTGCCTTGTTGTAACGTGTTCTGCCTCAAATTTCGCATTTTGTCACAGTTGCGACAAAGCGCGTTAATAATCAGCACATTTTGTAACAACTATTGTATTTTGTCACAACTACGACAAAACCTTCTACTTTAATGAAGAAGCATCGGCAATACTGACACGTTTTGTCCAAAATGAAAGGTTGACTGAATTACGTCTGGGAGGAATATGGACGCGAGGATGACGTTTCAGATCTTTGGAGTTCTTTCATCTTCTTCGCATGAGATAACATATTTGAAATACGTTTGAGCCTCTAGTCATTTACGTCTGCTAAACTTAACTTGAATATCAGTTGAATCAATAAACTTATCAACATATCTACGTCTTCATCTATTCAAAATAATTCCCTTGGAAAACCGTAATCATCTGCAAATGAGAGAAAACATTTTAGAGCACGTCAACGTTATATATCTACATGCACTAATGTGCAGGCACCTAAGTCATCTACATGTACATATGAGAAAAATGACATTGGATACCGAAGCCCCAGCTCATTTTTTTAAATCTAAATTGTTATCTATGTGACAGTAAATGCATATTCTTTGGGCCAACGAGTAATCAGATCAAGGTGTTCCAAATGGTTTTAGATTTTACGCATATAGGCTAGTACCACCAATATCGAGGTTATCATAAGAATATTCAGCTCATTAAGGTTCCCCACGCAGTTATTGTCCCATAAGCAGACGACATAGTTGTTCCAAATGATTTCAAGGCTATTCACGGGAGTTTGGCTCCAAATGAACTGAAATGCCATTCTCGCATACATAGACGCGGATCTTGTATATGTTCACCAGATGATTCCAAGATTATTATCTCATACGCAGGGAACGTTGGTGTCCAAGATTCCTTCAATGTGTGGCATACGTAGATGATTCACAGATGATTCACTTATTTTGAGGTTGATTACGTTTACTCATTTGCGTCGTCATGCACCATATCGACGTGCTTTATCTAAAGCTAAGACAACTTGAGATGCGTTTGCAACGCGTATTGTCAAAAAGTGTGACAAAAGGTCTTGACACTGCATGCAGTTTTAATGCGTTGTGACAAAACGTTAACTCGCGGAAAGACCAATATAAGAATTCAATGCAGCTGAATTGACCATTGACTTTGTTACTAAAAAGTTACAATCTCTAAACTTTTCTGAAAGGTTTTCGGGTTTGAACCGACTTCCACCACATATCCCAAAGTTATCCGCAAACGTGATTGGCTCATCCTTAACCTACATATTCAATTTGTTCATCCGCACAGGAACTTTCCCAAATCAACGGAAAGTAAGTTCGGTTATGCCACCACACAAAAAGGGACCAGTCGATGAACCTATCAACTACAGGCCAATTATTGTATTAACATCACTTTCCAAGATACCGGGATTTGAGAAACAATCTGATGTTAGACAATTTCATTCATGTCAGACTGTGCAAACAAATCTAATTGAGTCGTAGTACAACAATGTTGACAAAGGAAATATTGTATGGGTATTACATATAGGCCCGAGAAAAAGCATTCGACCTTTGTCAATCATGGCATTCTTATTAATAAAATATTTTTGGCTGTTCTCAAGACTGATTGTCGAACAGATTTCAACCTGTAAACTTCAAAGTACATATATATATCTCACAATCTGCAAAATTTAATGTAGGCGTATCCAAGCGATATATTCTTGGACCACTGTTATTTCTTTTGCACGCCAATGACATGCATTTATAAAGCAATCTGCTAATCATTCCGCCATTCCACGGTGGGTAACACATTACACCAGGTGGAAACCCAACTAGAAGGTGATCTTGGGCTAGTCACAATGGTGCGACGACAACAAAATGTCACTTAATGTCGAAAAACCGAAAACTATGCTTGTCACTAATGTCCAGAAACGATCAAAACACAATAGGAATGCCCTACAAAGACAGTAATGTTATCCACAATGTAACTCAAGGTACAGTACTGGGTGTCGCAATTTATTGTAACCCAAACTGGTCATAACATGTGAAAAGTATTATGAAGAAAATAAATAGCAAACTCGACTTGTTACCCTGTTTTGTTAGAAAACAATTTTAACTGTTTTGTTTTACCTCACTATGATTACTGTGCCAATGTTTGGTGAAACAGTAATGAGCAAGATATGGATTTGTTAAATAATCTACAAAAACGTGCCATGAGATTTATTCTCGGTACTGATTTTAACACTCCTTCCAAAGTTCTATATATAAAAAAATTGAACTTGTTCTCAACTGTTAGATGTCAGTGTAACACTACAGTTTTGATGTACGAATATCTTAGCAACATGTGCCCCGTATATCTTCAGAACGTTTTCCTCCCTGTCACCTATCGTACAAGAGCAGGCTCGTCTGGTCTCCCTGTTCCGTTTTTCAAGCAGAGCTTTTCAGAACAGAGCTTTTCAAGCTTCAATTACTGTTCACGGTGCCGATACATTTAACCTTATCAGACATGAGGGCATTATGGCTTCTCTACCAAACTTTCTACTCTATCTGCTTTTTTTAAGGAGAGCTTTTCAGAACAGAGCTTTTCAAGTTTTCATTTATTGTTCACGGTGCCAATACATTTAACTCCACCAGGCATGGGCGGGATCATGGCTCCTCTACCAAACTTTCTACTCTATCTCCGGAACCACAGGGAAATGAGAACTGAAACTCCGCGACATTATAGCTTATCACATTGAGGTTTTTTAAGCCTATTTGAATGCCCCTGAGTAGAAAATCATGGGTAAATTCAAAATGGCGAACATGCGCTGTACCAGAAAAGTGATATTTCCGTCAGATTTCTTAACAATTATTGCTTTTCTGCATGAAAAAGTGGGAAAAATTTATTTTATTTCATATCAGAGTACTTACTGATTTATCAAGCAGTTTATATGAAGAAATCCCATTAATAAAAACATAGAAAAATCCTTCCTGAAAATAGACCAAACAATGCCAGGAAGAAGTACTCCCCAGGGTGCGATACACCCCAACTCGTCCAGGTCAGATAGGGTTAACTCTCATTCGGCCACCATCAGACAGTCTCCATATTTGAATAGTTTTAAGAAAGCCTGTTTTAAGTTCTTCATTGAAAGTTTTAACAAATTAGTTTTTATGTTCAACTTGACTTTTTTAATTAATTCTTATAGTGAGTTCCAATCTCCGCTTATTTTGTTTAGTTTTGTGTCTATTTGCAATATTATTCGTGAACGTCTTCCAGCATCCCCTAATCCACTGCATTGCTGTTTTAATTATCTTTGTTAGTTGTTATAATATTCGACGTTCAGGTAAACAAGCCATGGCTTAAGGGATTGTTGACTTTAAATAAAGAATAATTCATTCATTCATTTGTGACATAACGCATTCTTTCTATTTTGTGATCTAGCAAATGATAGGCAAAATATTAATCGCTAATGATTTCCCGGTGATTTAAGTTCCTACAACAAACTAACAGAATATTGTTTGTGATTTCTTTTTAAGACGACTGTTCACATCCATGAGTCAGTGCTCACAAGACGTTTTTGTCGAAATGTTCATACACACTGCGTGCTATCATTTCCTAATGGATATTTTCTAGAGTCTGAATGTGAGGTGCCGAGAGAAACCGCCCTGTCATATGGTTTTCATTCGCCAGACGCCATTAACTTTTCCAAAGTCTTAAGTATCTCTCCAATTATTGCTTCAGACGTTACAAATATTTGGAATAATTAAACATCTGTTGGCTGTAGAGCAATTTCAAAGAACTACAAAATATCTCCTCTCTAAGAGTGAATCACGTACGCGAGAACATCTTCAAGCCTGAAAGGTTGCAAAATATAAGGTTGAGATGATATTGAAATGAGACTCAAAATGTTATCATGGATTGACGGTTGCGAACCTATCCATACACCTTTCACGGGATAAGATCGGTATGAAGTATCAATTCTCTTCAGATTAAAAAAAATGCAAAACGTTAACCGTGGATCCATAACAACTCGACAAGACGACACGTAGATTCCCCTGAGTTATTCGCCTTCTTCTCTCGACTGCGGAAGAGTATTGATTTTAGTTATAGGAGATACAAGACGCATGGACAATCAACCAGATGTACCCATTATCAGCTCAGAGTCTCGCATTCCCTCAAGGCAAATATGGCCTGCAGAGACCCCACGAATGGAAAATTATCACCTTTGTTAGAATTTCATGGCATGTGTACTACGGATTATGTTCAATCCCACTTTATTATTCAACAATCTTTAACAACTGTTGCTGAAAGTATATGTCTACTCTTACCAATAGCACCGGGAAATATTGCTCTTTCTAGAAATCACAAGTTTATTCCAACTTATTTATTGCTGAGGTGCTCTACGATGGAAAAGTTACTTTTACGCCTTATTTATCGGCGGGCTGCCTCGAATGCCATGATGCCATGTCGTAAAGTCATGAACTAAATACACATCGGAGATCAGGATTCGTTGTGCCTGAATGACTTGATAAAGCGAAATTGTCGCATTCGTATCTATCAGTACGTGTAATGGAAGTACGATTTCAATTCGAGCATCGGCTATAAATTAACATATGTTAGGGATTTTATATTTTTGGAACATCATGATGTCTTGTCGGCATCATTGAAAACTGTTGACCGCTTCTCTCTTGCAGGAAACTAGCCTATGTTTATGTATACTATGATTGTCTTTTTTGAATTTGGTGCTAATACTGTTATATGGATATGGAATAAGTCTTTGGATTATGGACGCGGATATTCTTTAATGGACGACGGTTGAATTATGAATGACGGACTAGACGCTTGTTTTCTGTAGTCTATCATATTGGGGTCAATTCGAGCCCATTTGCATAACCCTCGGAGGGATGATCATGGGAAAATGCAATATGGCGTTTATGTGGGGTACTAGAAAAGTTAGGGTATCACCCTTTTTCTTCAAAACTTCTGCTTTGCCGCGAGGAAAAGTGGTCAAAAACTATTTTATTTCACATTAGATTATTGTTTGCTAATTTATCATGCAGATTTTGCGAAGAAATTACATAAATAAAATCAATCGAAAAAATCGACCCAAAATGCCTTTTTTGAAAACAACGTCACTGTGGTGTCATCGAAGCGGTTGTCTTGGAGTTTTGTTACATTTTTTGGTAGAGCTTGTCTCAAGGGTATAGTGTGGTAAGTTTCAGCCCCCTAGCTCAAGGGCTGAAAAAATAATTAGGGGAGTGGACGTGTAGATTCGTTAAAACTATTTGAGAGAACTTTCAGCGCGTGGACAGAAACAAAAGTTGAATAAAATTTGCATTACTGCTCGGACATATTGTTCAGCGAGAACCATTGGACCAGGTCGTTTTGGCTACAACTGCTGGTCTTCAAATCACACCGTTGGACTTCCCCCAAAATCTCTCTCTACACGCCATGACAGCTGCCCAGGAGGCCTCTGACAAGCTCTGGCAGTTTTTATGTAAGCGGGAAAATTTAGTATGGAGAATGAAAATGTTGTTGCAGTCACGTTGCAGTGTCAATATCATGTACATAAACACGGTGAATTATGAACCGTCACCAAGGGGTGCCATTGCGACCCTGGAGTGACTTAACAGCACCGGAGGTCATATTAAGTGAGGCTGGACTGAGATGTGGTAGGACGTAGGGATTCTGGTCCCGATATCGCACAATATTTAGACCACTCCAGTTTTATAGATGTTGCAGAAACCCCGGAGACATAGCAACTTCTCACATATTTCATTCAAAATACATGCAGGTAAGACCCGGTCCTATATTTTGTGCTTCCGCGACATGCAGAGCGCCGCGTTTGGAAAGCCAAAATCATGGCAGTGTCTTTCTTAAATTTTCTTAAATGTACAGATATTGGCAGATTTTCTTCAGTCATAAATAATACCCCGATCCTTTCCGTTTGTTCCTTGTACTTTATTTGAAATAAACCGAAACGCAAACGAGCATCTGTCGTCCTCTAGGAGCATACACCGTACGGAACGACTCGCGGTACAAATGTGTCACACCTTCACCCGTGGGTTCTCTGCATAATTTGAGTTTCTTCCTTTGACGTACAGTTAATATAAATTTGAATTACAGCACTTGTCGTAAAGTTCAATTTCGTACAGATACAAAAAATGTTATATAAATATGTTGGTTCGACGAAGGACTACCAGTAGTTTGGATCATCCTAATGTACATTAGCGAATAAACAGCGAACCCCCTACATGACGTCATAAAGTACTCCTAGGGAACAACAATAAATTGTCCCTTTCAATACAGACCTTTACTGGCCGATTTTTAGCTGAATATAATTTTTGAAATGTACAGGAATGGACAAAATCCTATCACAGATATTTCCTCAAACTCAGTGGAGATCGGCTGTTCCAAATTTTATCAATATATCCCTAAAGGACATCCGTCTGGCTAAATGTTACAAGGGTTGGTCGTTTATAAACATTCGCTTGTTAAATATAAAAAAAAACGGCGCTCAATATGTTCATTGCATAACTACATGTATGTCGGATGACGCTAGAAGATCTGGAAGACTATGTGGAAAGAATAGCATATGTCAGAGCTCATGTCCCCTGTAGCCGCATAGTACACCTCCAGGTGACGTCACAATGCATCTTGCGGAGCAATGGTGCCACTAGGTGACCACTGGATTAACCATCGCATTTCTGTGCGAATTCTCACTTACAACGCAATGGCGTAACGCTCGTTGGTTTGTCCCGGGCTAAACAGAAAGGACGAAATACAAACACAAATTAAATGAAAAGAAGGGAAGTTTATTCAAACGGGGAAATCAGTAAATTGATAAGATATGTAAGAGGTGGGGAAAAGTGACGTCTGGTGACTAAAAATCAACCATATGACCCCACAGGACAGCCTACCTCGGTTTGGCTGTGAAGACTTACATCTACAACTGCAGGTCTTCAAAGCAAACCGTTGGGCTTACGCCGAAGTTTCTATCTTGAAAATGAAACAAAATGTGCCTTGAACAATAACTCCATTACAGCCTATAATCTAAAACGGAGGCCTCTGATAAGCTATGGCAGTCTTTATGTAAGCGGCAAAACTTAGTCTGGTGACTAAAAATCAACCATATGACCCCACAGGACAGCCTACCTCGGCACATCCCATTCAGACTAAAATACGGGGGATTCTAAAACGTAGCATTGGTATCTCATCCGCGCTTTAATTTCGATTCTGCATGTAACCACACAGCCCCTAGTATCGGTTTAAGCGGGGTTATATACGCTAGCTCTGGAGCTGTTATGAAAACTCAGCTCAAATAATTAACTCATTTGATGTTAATGGATGAGCTTTGGATGAGTCTGATGCGGTAAACGCCTCAACGTGAGATAAACCCGGTAAACGCAAGAATACCTAGAAAAAATAACATGTAATGCCCGACGTTGTGCGTTAAACTTCCCAGCAAGACAAACAGTGCTTCAATTTTACGTATACAGTCCACCCTTATCGACAAATTCAACCACTGAAACTACAGTTGCCTTCTATTTTATGACGTAGCAAATGATTGACCATAAAAAGTAGGCTTTGAAGCGAATCATTAACCGTTATTGGTACAAGCCCTGTTGCAGCGCGTTTTGTTTCATGGTGACCAAATGCGAAATTTGTGAAAAAAATGCGTTGCGTAATTCTATTCACACCCACGAGTTAATATTCACATGCTATTTGTCGAAATGTTTCCACACTGAGTGTTATTATTTAAATCCTTTACGTTTCCAATCGTTGACATTCTTGACATGTTACCGAAGCCTAAACTCATAAAAAATATGTTAATTATAGGGCAATTTCAAAGAACTTCACGCAAAATCGCTAATGAAATAGTGAATCAATCTCTGTTCATGTTTGAAAGATTGAAAAACTATATATCGCAAGGAGAGGATATCATTGATTGACGTTTCCTAACCAATCCATCCATCCTCCATCCATCCATCGCAAAATTATTAATTTTCTTCATCTGAAAAAAATACAATACATTAACCATAGATCCATCAACTACACGAAAAGACAATAAGTAAATTCGTATTTTATACTCCTGTTCTATATATATATAGATATCTATACCGTTCTTCTTCCGACTGTATTGATTTTAGTTTTAAGAGACATAAGACATATGGACAATCAAACGATATAATCCATTATCAGCTCGGAGTTGTGCATTCCCTCAAGGCAATTATGGCCTGTGGAGACAATACGGATGGAAAAAGACCACCTTTGTTAGAATTACATGGCACGTGTACAATGGATACGTGCAATTCCACTTTATTATTCACGATAGTCACTAGCAGCTGTGGCCGAAATTATATATCTACTATTACCAAACAACATCGACAAATATTGCTCATCCTACAAATCTTAAAGGTTAGTTGAACTTCCATATATTGCCTGTGATACTCTATAAGACAGTTGATTTAAGGCCGTACAAGTGGAAATATCTATTGGCGAGCTGCCTCAAATTCCATGGCATAATGTCGTAAGGTCACGGGCTACATATATGTAGCAGATCAGGATTTGTTATGTTCGAATGCCATGATAAAGCGAAATAGTCGGATACGTTGTTAACAGTACGTGTAACAGAAGTACGATTTCAATTCGAGCAACGTTTATAAATTTAGGGTATGGTAGGCATAAATTTAGTACTACAAATGTCTCAAAGGTATACATTCCTTACGGTTTGCTTATCGCGAGCATAAAACTCCAAATAAGCGTAAGTAAACCGTTGAACCAGCAATGTTAAACATTAAATCCAACTTGATGACATAAGGTAGAACAATCACACTGGAGAATACACAAATTAGATGACAAATCCTTCAAATAATGACATGTAGATGAAGGCAAATCTGTAAAAAAAATATGGATTACTAAGTAAAATATTTTAACATTTTGTCACAACAGCAGAGAACGTTCACTTATTCTGGACGTGTAGATTCGTTAAATCTATATTTGAGAAAACTTTCAGCGGATGGGGACAGAACAGTTAAGTAAACTTTGCATTACTGCTTGGACATATTATTCAGCGAGAACCACTGGGGCACGTGGTTTGGCTGTGAAGACTTACATCTACAACTGCAGGTCTTCAAAGCAAACCGTTGGGCTTACGCCGAAGTTTCTATCTTGAAAATGAAACAAAATGTGCCTTGAACAATAACTCCATTACAGCCTACAATCTAAAACGGAGGCCTCTGATAAGCTATGGCAGTCTTTATGTAAGCGGCAAAACTTAGTATGGTGAATCAAAATAAGGTTCTCGTCACGTAGTTTCCTTCACGTTTTAATGTGCTATGTGCTTATCCCATGTGCCTACAACAACCCCTGGTGTTGTAAAGGAGAATGCGAACAGAAACCAGTTAACAAACGCCTACTGGTTTGTCCCGGGCTAAACAAAACGGACGAAAACATGCACATCTTTAATAAGGAGAATCGGTTTTAATGCACGTCGAGCAATTTGTAAAGCTAGAATTCAAGGTAATCAGTCGTGGCATTTATCGCGATGAATTATATTCATTTGACACCCCTAATAGCGAATTATAATAATCTGTCCCAGTTCTCATTTCCTTCTTATCCCATTCGAAATTAGTTACAATGATTTGGAATCTTGCGAGTTGGCGATCAAGGATCTCTTCTTATTTCTCAGGAGACTATTTCCGCTCAAACCAGCATCGGGAATCCATGAAGTAAATGCGTAACGTTCTGCGAGTGTGTGTTCTGTAGCAGTTCAACAGCTGTGCAACATTTTACGTATACAGTCAGCCATTATTGACAAACGGTTTAACTGCTGAAAGTACTCTCGTCCTCCATTTTGTGATGAAGCAAATCACGGACAAGTAAAGGTCATTGATTTAGCCATGTTGCAATGCGTTTGTCACATTGTGACAAGTGCGAAATCTGAGACAAAACGCGTTGCAACAAAGCCTCTGCAACAAACTAGATTTGTTCTGCTTTTTTGTTAATAGATAATACTAATCACACCCACGAGTTATGTCCACACGCTTTTTGTCCAAATTTTCCCACACTGCGTGTTATAAATTAAATTATTTACGTTTCCAATCTGCGACATTCTTTCTACAGACGTTACCAATGTTTAGAATCATTAACACTCTGGTAATTATATCGCAATGTCAAAGAACTTCACGGAAAATCGTTCGTAAACACTCTTTGTGTTTGAAAGATTGCAAAACTAACGTGATGAAGGGATATTGATATGAAATATAGCATGTTATCATTGATTGACGTTTCAAAATCAATCCATCCAGTGTTCAGGGGCAAGATCGGTATAGCAAATTATGAATTCGTAAATTTACTTATTGTCGCATGGGTAATGGTCCCAAATTCGTATGTATCCTTTCGAGATATAGCGTTCTTCTTCCGACTGAGGAAGTATGGTGATTTTGTTCTACGGGATACAAGTCATATGGCGAATCAAACTGTATAACCCATTATCAGCTCAGAGTTTCGCATTCCCTCAAGGCAAATATGACATGAGGAGACGAAACGAATGGAAGACGACCACCTGTGTTAGAATTTAGTCCAACATTATTAACACTAACAGCTGTTGCTGAAATGATATGTCTACTATTACCACAAGCAGCCGGAGGATGCTAGGTCCCGCGCCGAAATGGCAGCGATAGTTTTGAAAGTGTTGTTGGTGTCGGGGGTAAATATGAGGGAGGCAACTATAACTCAAACAAGCAGTCCTTATATATGTGACAGGATGTATTTTTCGTATCTTATTGGACTTTACCCTAAATAAATGAAAACACAACAAAAATACATTATTGTTTAAATGCTGTTTATTTACCTTTTGCACACACATAAATATACATCATTTACATGGAGACTTAACCTGGCCCTTAGGCATGTCCTGTGGTTTTGACCCTTAATATTCCTTAGACCATTTCAACTGATATCCTGTTTATTCTAGTATAAGCCTGGGTGTTCTACCACCGGGTTTGCCCTGTACATATGTTAATTATGGTTGTGCTGGACTGAAGAGAAACCAGTTTGGCTAGTTCCCCTACCCTGTCTTGTTATGTAATCTAGCTTGGGTCCTGGTTTCAAGTGGTCATGCTGGTCAGTCCAGTTTCAGTCTTTCACCTGGCAAGGTGTGGTTTTGTATTCCTTGCACTGTGGCATTGGAGTGGCATGTTGGAATGACCTGGGGTTCGGCTATGGATAAGAGATTCATCTGAGTGCAATTGCGCCTACCTGCGTCCCAGAGACGAGGGTCCACACGGATTGGACGCAATCAGGATCTTCATATCCTCCGCACTTGTGATATAGAATAAAGAACCCTACCAAATACTACAATTCACGCATCATCGTTCCTTATTCCGGACGGGAGATAAATGTGGATGTAACAATGGCGCCCGATGGGGGGCATGTTCTATTTTGAGCTGACTACTGAAGCCCTGGTATATTCCAACAGTCCACAACAGTGAGTGGTGCCAACACGACAGAGTAGTGCCACTACGACAGTGAATGATGTCGGTACGATATACGTCATCTGTGCCACTACGACAGTGACTGGTGTCAGTACGATATACGTCATCTGTGCCACTACGACAGTGAGTGATGTCAGTACGATAAACGTCATCTGTGCCACTACGACAGTGAGTAGTCCGATATTTAGCAGTGACTACGACAGCGAGTAGTACGATATTTAGCAGTGACTACGACAGTGAGCGGTGTCTCTACGATACAGTGGTGCCCCTACGACAGTGATACCCCTACGACAGTGATGCCCCTACGACACACTGAAGTGTAAATATACAGCATCCCTCTTTGCCAGTGTGAAGAATTATTCTTAACTCCAAGACAGTACTGTACTCTGGACTTGAAAGCAGGAAATTTATTTTTGAACTTTATACTATTAAGAACTGAACTTCGAAATATCCCTGCAGCAATTTCAGTATTGAACATTGTCTTGTGAGTATTAATATTTAACTTTGAGTTGAAACTCAACTTGATCATTTGCAGTACAAGTTATATATATTACTAGTCACTGTACATTTATTTAATTGTCGAACTTTCATATTAACTTCACACAGTAAATTTATCGGATTATATAACTTTTATTGCTGTGTAGTGGCATTGCAGCTGACATTTGAACTTTAGTAGTACTATCGCATCATCAGACTGGCATTATTGACTTTTATTGTCGCCATACTGCATATCAAACTCTATTGATCATTACTGCACTTTCAACTTGAGGTCATTACATGATCTTATTATATCTAGTCAAATTATTTGAACTTGAATGTTTTGAAGATTGAATTTTTAAGTGATGGTTATTTGACTTAGGGTAGTATAATAGTACTGCACGTTGAACTTTAAATCATTGCATACTATTGCAGTACTGCGGAGTGATATATAATCTGGATTGAAGTGCTACATACTGCGTTTGAAATTTTTACTGAGTAGCGTTATCTTAGTGATTTTTATCAATGATCACCATGTAAGTGCAATGTAAATGTATATTACATCTCAACAGTCAACAATATTCAAACTATACTACATTTTGAATACCTACCTGTTATACCGTAGTTACTGGACCACAGGTGCAGTCCATATTTCATTTTTGTACTGTTTATCGATTGTTGACACTTATACTTGGTCAAGTTAAAATTTTTGTTTCTAGTTTCATTTTTTTCTTTTTTTTTCTTTGTATTTTGGTGGACGAACATATACTTGGGTATTTCTTTGCTGGGATACATGGAAGGATATGCATCTTCCCAGTTGATTTCCTGCCTTTCTACTCCTGTGCACCAGTGATATTTGTGTTGCGAAAATTACTGATTCTCATTGACCACTTGTATCCATGACTGCTTGTATCCATTTAGTATACTGGTGTTCACCCCCTACCCAACTCACGTGACTTGAACATCCTTGTGACTTAAGGTTAGGACATTGGTTTCTCCAATTAGTTTCTGTACTTCTATGTTCATTTTTTTTCACGCCTTCTACATGCCCCTCAACCACCCCCCCCCCCCTTTTTTGTGTCACCCTGGTAAGTATTCTTTGTTTCTGGCCTGTGCAATACACTGTATATGCTTTTGTTTCCAGTTCTTTAGAGGTTGTCCATTTTTTTTTACGATTTGTTTCAGAATCCCTCGAGGCTGCGCAGTTCGGAATTTGGATCACATTTTTATTTTCAGAACAAGGTCTTAATCATAGTGATTTGTTTGAGATTGCTTTACAGTCTGTTGTTTCCAGTTATCCCTTTAGTTTATTACCGTTCATGTCGTCGGGACATAGAACTTCGGATAACTAACGTGGCTTTTTGCATTTCGTGTTCGCGATTAGTGATCGCCACATTTATTTTTTTTCCAAACCCCTGTCGACATAAACACATCTGGTAAACCATGGCGGAGGGGATGTCACAGGATGAGTACGATCAGTTCCTATTATTATACAGGAAGATGGGACTTAGATCGGAAGCAGCCACCGCAGAGGAGTTTAAAACTTCTTTAGCACCTGAGAACGCTGGTGACGTTCCAGGTGCTGAACAATTACCTCGGAGCCGTACGTCAATAAGTTTGAAACAACCACCAAAGTTACCCTTTTATTCTGGCGATCCAACAATGAAGGCGGAAGACTTTGAAATTTGGTGTTACCAGGCAGAGCGGTTGTGCCAAGAACCTGGATTATCTCCAGATGTTGTCAACCACGCTATCAGATCATCGTTGCGGGGGGCGGCAGCTCACGTCATGATGCGTATGGTACCGGAGACCCCCATCACTACACTGATTGCTAAATTGAAGAGTGTTTTCGGAGAGGTGGAACTGGGCGACAATCTCCTGGAACAGTTCTATGGTTCCAAACAGGGAGCTAGCGAAAACACAGCTTGGGGATGTCGACTGGAAGGTATCCTGAGTAAAGCGTTGGTTCAGCACCTCGTTGACTCTTCTCAGTATGACAGTCTATTAAGAAATCGCTTCTGGTCTGGATTGCGCCCTGCACTCAAGGACTGCGCAGGTCACAAGTATGATAGCATAGCAGGTTTTGATAAATTATGCTATGCTATTCGGTGTATAGAGAGGGAGCACCAGCAGCGCACGGCTGAGCAACAACTGGATAGGAAATCTACAGTTCCTTCCAAGATGGCAACTACATCACAAAATGGGTTGGATGATTTGCCAACTTGCTGCGAAGGTTGAAAAAATGGAGTGCCAGATAGCTGACAAAATAATGAAACAGCCACCGCCTCGAGTTGGAGAGCACCAGTTACCAAGTAGGTCGGTGCCTCCGGGCAATTCAGCTGTTGAGCAGTTCCAGCATAACCGGTCAAATTATAACGCCAGTTTTGATATGGGACGAGGGCCTCAGTGCTGGACTTGTTACCAGTATGGACACCTAGCTCGTAACTGCCGAACACGAACTGATCATATGAGGAAACCACCTTTAAACGGGAAAGGACCAGTGTCGAGGGACAGACGCTAGGTTCGTTTCGCCAAAGTCCCACTCAGACAACAAAATCATTTCCTCCTGGGCTGTTGGGCTCTGCAACAGAGGCAGCCATTTTGGTTAATGGGATTCCTGTTATGGCGCTTCTGGACACTGGGTCAACCATTTCAACCATATCAAAGAGGTTTCATCAGGAGCATCTGCTGTCTTATCCGATCAAACCCCTGGGGGACTTTATTAACTTCGAATGCGCAGATGGAGAAAGCCTCCCGTACCACGGTTATGTCGAAGTTAACATCGAGACGAGAGGGCTATCACAGGAGCAGTCCACTCAGTGCGTGCTTCTGGTGGTTCCAGATAGCAGATACAGTAGTATAGTTCCGGTTCTCCTTGGAACCAATTTTTTGGGTCCAGCTATGGAACATTGCCGTGATAAGGTCGGACAGAACTTCTTACAGTCGGCAAAGATACAGACTCCCTGGTATCTCGCATTCAGAAGTATTACACTGCAGGACAAGGAGTTGGACCGGAACGAAGGCAGATTAGGAATGGTGAAGTGTCAAGAGCGCTCAAAAGTACTCCTACCGCCGAACACCACTACTGTTGTCAAGGGATGTATTTATCAGGATTTGCCCTACAGAGACACTTGTGTTATGGTCCAGTCCACTAAAAAGTATGCACTGCCACCTAGTTTGGAGATAGCACCTGCACTATTCAGGCTACAGGGTGATGGTCATTTCGAAATTCCAGTACAGATTTCTAACTTGTCCACGCAAACGGTAGTCATTTCGCCCCGAGCTGTGTTATGTGAAATACAACCCGTCAGCATTGAGGATGTGTCACCATTTCACTGTGAGCCAGAGTCTGAGGTTCAAGAACATCCTTTGAAAGAGGTCGGAATGTCGGAAAACATTACAGATGGACAACGAAAATCGCTAGAAAATCTTCTCTTGGAGTATTCAGATATATTCTCCAGCAACGACCTTGACATCGGCCACACCACTGATGTAAAACACAGAATTAATGTTGCCGAAAACGCCCCTTTCAAGCAGCGGTTTAGAAGAATTCCACCGTCAATGTTCCAGATAGTAAAGGAGCACTTGCAGCAGTTGCTGGCATGCGGCATCATTCGAAGATCTCATAGTCCATGGGCTTCGAATGTGGTGCTAGCACGAAAGAAGAATGGAGCCCTCCGCATGTGTGTCGATTACAGAGAACTGAATAGGAGAACGGTAAAAGATTCTTATGTCCTGCCCCGAGTCGATGACATGCTGGACAGGCTCGCGGGTTCCAGCTTCTTTTCGGTGCTAGACATGAAATCTGGCTATCGTCAAATTGATATTGAGGAAGATGACAAGGAAAAAACTGCCTTCACAGTTGGCCCATTAGGATTTTATGAATTTAACAGACTACCCTTTGGACTTGTAAACGCGCCAGCTACATACCAGCGGCAAATGGAACATCTCCTTGGCGATCTTCACCTTGATATATGTATGATTTACCTCGACGACTTGATAGTTTTTTCGCGAACTTTTGAAGATCACATGGCACGATTAAAGAAAATCTTCCAAAGGTTGCGTGAAAGTGGAATTAAGCTTTCGCCGCAGAAATGTGACTTCTTTCGAGAGGAAGTAAAGTTCGTCGGCCATATTGTTTCCGCCGAGGGTATAAAGACTGATCCAGCCAAAACGGAGAAGGTGGTCGCATGGCCTACACCGAAGAATGCTGAAGACGTTCGGCAGTTCTTGGGCTTCACTGGCTACTATAGAAAGTTTGTTAAGAACTTTTCTAGGATAGCCCGCCCATTAACCGATCTCCTACCACCTACAGTGAAGAAAAAAGGAAGAAAAAGATTGTCTTCACCATCGAGTTGGGCTTGGGGGACGGAGCAGGATGAAGCATTCGAACAGTTGAAGAACGCGCTTTCGTCACCTCCAATCCTCGGGTATGCAGATTTCACCCTACCGTTTGAGCTGCACAGAGACGCGAGTTCACGTGGTTTGGGAGCTGTCCTTTATCAGGAGAAAGACGGAAGTAAACGTGTGATTGCCTATGCTAGCAGAGGTGTTAGCAAAGCCGAGAGGAACTATCCCGCTCACAAATTGGAATTCCTCGCGTTAAAGTGGGCAGTAACGGAGAAGTTCTATGACTACCTCTACGGGCAGAAATTCACTGTTTATACCGATAACAACCCTCTCACATATGTGCTTACTTCCGCCAAATTGGATGCCACAGGCCACCGCTGGATGGCAGCATTGTCTTCATTTGATTTTAACATCATATACAGGCCTGGTCGAAATAACGCGGATGCAGATGTTTTGTCTAGACTCCCAGGTAACGAATCGACCGGTTCGACAGTATCCGAGGAGATACCTAACGGGTCCGTCAACGCTATTTGTTGCAGCTGTCAGAATAGGAGTTATGTGGAAACCTTGTGCTTTAATGTCGGAGTTGTGGATGATGAGGAAGATCCAGAGGATCTGGCAAGTATGTCTGTAAGGGACTGGAGAAAAGTGCAGACACGTGATCCTGTTCTCGGTTCTATAGCTTCCTGTCTTCGACAGAATAAAGTGGCAGGTGATGACATACCTATCTCTTTCCGCAGGGAGTTTAACCATCTAGAACTGGATAAAGGAGTTATGTACTGGGTAACCAGTGTAAATGGCCAGAAAAAAGGGCAATTGCTGCTCCCAAGCAATCTCATCGACCAAGCACTTCATGGCTTACATAATGATGTTGGACACCTGGGCAGGGAACGGACACTTTCTTTGTGTAGGGACCGTTTCTATTGGCCTGGTATGACCGGTGATGTTGACCGATGGGTGAAGAAGTGCGAACGGTGCATCCGTCGAAAAATGCCAACAGATGCCAGAGCACCTTTGACGAACATCAGTACCAGTCAGCCACTGGAGTTGATCTGCATTGATTTCTTGACACTAGAGGTTTCAAAAGGAGGCTACCAGAATATCCTCGTTTTGACAGATCATTTTACGCGTTATGCTCAGGCGTACCCAACCAAAAATATGACTGCTAGAACTACTGCCGAAGTATTGTTTAATGATTTTTTCGTCCATTATGGTTTCCCGCAAAGAGTCCATTCTGACCAAGGGGCCAACTTTGAAAGTCGGCTCCTGAGAGAGTTATGTGCCGTTGCTGGGATAGAGAAGAGCAGGACGACCCCATACCACCCTCAAGGCAATGGCATGTGCGAGAGGTTCAATCGTACCCT
>JAVTVY010046084.1:0-20159 GCA_036873755.1 Hanleya hanleyi
CATTTAGCGCTGTGTGGGAGGGTATGGCAGCTCCAAGTTAGACACTCAAAAATGGGCCAGGAAGATAGATAAATGTATTAGCAAGATATGTAGACCATTCTAAAGGTGGCACAAATTCGATATCTGAGTGATTGGGAGAGACAAATACAGATAGTGTAAATTAACCATATCGAGATAATAACCATTTAGTGCTGTCTGGGAGGGTATGGCAGCTCCAAGTTAGACACTCAAAAATGGGTCAGGAAGATAGATAAATGTATTAGAAAGATAGGTAGACCCCTCTAAAAGTGACACAAATTCGATTTCTGGGTGATTGGGAGCAACAAATACGGTCGGTGTAAATTATAAAAATATCGAGATAATACCCATTTAGCGCTGTCTGGGAGGGTATGGCAGCTCCAATTTAGACACTCAAAAATGGGTCAGGAAGACAGATAAAAGTATTAGCAAGATATGTAGACCACTCTAAAAGTGGCACAAATTCGATTTCTGGGTTATTGGGAGCAACAAATACAGTCGGTGTAAATTATAAAAATATCCAGATAATACACATTTAGCGCTGTCTGGGAGGGTATGGCAGCTCCAATTTAGACACTCGAAAATCGGTCAGAAGATAGATAAATGTATTAGGAAGATATGTAGACCACTCTAAAAGTGGCACAAATTCGATATATGAGTGACCGGGAGCAACAAATACAGTCGGTGTAAATTATAAAAATATCAAGATAATACCCATTTAGCGCTGTCTGCGAGGGTAAGGCAGCTCCAATTTAGACACTCAAAAATGGGTCAGAAGATAGATAAATGTATTAGGAAGACATGTAGACAATTCTGAAGGTGGCACAAGTTCGATTTCCGAGTGATTGGGAGAGACAAATACAGATAGTGTAAATTAACCATATCGAGATAATAACCATTTAGTGCTGTCTGGGAGGGTATGGCAGCTCCAAGTTAGACACTCAAAAATGGATCAGGAAGATAGATAAATGTATTAGGAAGATATGTAGACCACTCTAAAAGTGGCACAAATTCGATATCTGGGTGATTGGGAGAGACAAATACAGATAGTGTAAATTAACCATATCGAGATAATAACCATTTAGCGCTGTCTGGGAGGGTATGGCAGCTCCAAGTTAGACACTCAAAAATGGGTCAGAAAGATAGATAAATGTATTAGGATGATATGTAGACCACTCTGAAAGTGGCACAAATTCGATATCTGGGTGATTGGGAGCAACAAATACAGTCGGTGTAAATTATAAAAATATCCAGATAATACCCACTAAGACCCACTTAGCGCTGTCTGGGAGGGTTCGGCAGCTCCAAGTTAGACACTCAAAAATGGATCAGAAAGATAGATAAAGGTATTAGGAAGATACGTAGACCACTCTAAAAGTGGCACAAATTCGATTTCTGGGTGAGTGGGAGCAAAAAAATACAGTCCGTGTAAACTATAAAAATATCCAGATAATACCAACTTAGCGCTGTCTGGGAGGGTATGGCAGCTCCAAGTTAGACACTAAAAAATGGATCAGGAAGATAGGTAAATGTATTAGGAAGATATGTAGACCACTCTAAAAGTGGCACAAATTCGATTTCTGGGTGATTGGGAGCAACAAATACGGTCGGTGTAAATTATAAAAATATCGAGATAATACTCATTTATCGCTGTCTGGGAGGGTATGGCAGCTCCAATTAAGACACTCAAAAATGGGTCAGGAAGACAGATAAAAGTATTAGCAAGATATGTAGACCACTCTAAAAGTGGCACAAATTCGATTTCTGGGTGATTGGGAGCAACAAATACGGTCGGTGTAAATTATAAAAATATCGAGATAATACCCATTTAGCGCTTTCTGGGAGGGTATGGCAGCTCCAATTTAGACACTCGAAAATCGGTCAGAAGATAGATAAATGTATTAGGAAGATATGCAGACCACTCTAAAAGTGGCACAAATTCGATATATGAGTGAACGGGAGCAACAAATACAGTCGGTGGAAATTATAAAAATATCGAGATAATACCCATTTAGCGCTGTCTGGGAGGGCATGGCAGCTCCAATTTAGACACTCAAAAATGGGTCAGGAAGACAGATAAAAGTATTAGCAAGATATGTAGACCACTCTAAAAGTGGCACAAATTCGATTTCTGGGTGATTGGGAGAGACAAATACAGATAGTGTAAATTAACCATATCGAGATAATAACCATTTAGTGCTGTCTGGGAGGGTATGGCAGCTCCAAGTTAGACACTCAAAAATGGGTCAGGAAGATAGATAAATGTATTAGGAAGATATGTAGACCACTCTAAAAGTGGCACAAATTCGATATCTGGGTGATTGGGAGCAACAAATACAGTCAGTGTAAAGTATAAAAATATCCAGATAATACACATTTAGCGCTGTCTGGGAGGGTATGGCAGCTCCAAGTTAGACACTCAAAAATGGATCAAGAAGATAGATAACTGTATTAGGATGATAGGTAGACCACTCTAAAAGTGGCACAAATTCGATATCTGGGTGACTGGGAGCAACAAATACAGTCAGTGTAAATTATAAAAATATCCAGATAATACACATTTAGCGCTGTCTGGGAGGGTATGGCAGCTCCAAGTTAGACACTCAAAAATGGATCAGGAAGATAGATAAATGTAATAGGAAGATATGTAGACCACTTTAAAAGTGGCACAAATTCGATATCTGGGTGATTGGGAGAGACAAATACAGATAGTGTAAATTAACCATATCGAGATAATAACCATTTAGTGCTGTCTGGCAGGGTATGGCAGCTCCAAGTTAGACACTCAAAAATGGGTCAGAAAGACAGGTAAAGGTATTAGGAAGATATGTAGACCACTCTAAAAGTGGCACAAATTCGATTTCTGGGTGATTGGGAGCAACAAATACGGTCGGTGTAAATTATAAAAATATAGAGATAATACCAACTTAGCGCTGTCTGGGAGGGTATGGCAGCTCCAAGTTAGACACTCAAAAATGGATCAGGAAGATGGATAAATGTATTAGGATGATAGGTAGACCACTCTAAAAGTGGCACAAATTCGATATCTGGGTGATTGGGAGCAACAAATACAGTCAGTGTAAATTATAAAAATATCCAGATAATACACATTTAGCGCTGTCTGGGAGGGTATGGCAGCTCCAAATTAGACACTTAAAAATGGATCAAGAAGATAGATAAATGTATTAGGATGACAGGTAGACCACTCTAAAAGTGGCACAAATTCGATATCTGGGTGATTGGGAGCAACAAATACAGTCGGTGTAAATTATAAAAATATCAAGATAATACCCATTTAGCACGGTCTCGGAGGGTACGGCAGCTCCAATTTAGACACTCGAAAATGGGTCAGAAAATAGATAAATGTATTAGGAAGATATGTAGACCATTCTGAAGGTGGCACAAATTCGATTTCCGAGTGATTGGGAGAGACAAATACAGATAATGTAAATTAACCATATCGAGATAATAACCATTTAGCGCTGTCTGGGAGGGTATGGCAGCTCCAAGTTAGACACTCAAAAATGGGTCAGGAAGACAGATAAATGTATTAGGAAGATATGTAGACCACTGTAAAAGTGGCACAAATTCGATTTCTGGGTGATTGGGAGCAACAAATACAGTCGGTGTAAATTATAAAAATATCGAGATAATACCCATTTAGTGCTGTGTGGGAGGGTATGGCAGCTCCAATTTAGACACTCAAAAATGGGTCAGGAAGACAGATAAAAGCATTAGAAAGATATGTAGACCACTCTAAAAGTGGCACAAATTCGATTTCTGGGTGATTGGGAGCAACAAATACAGCCGGTGTAAAGTATAGAAAGTAAAGTAAAGTACGCCATTTAGCGCTGTCTGTGAGGGTACGGCAGCTCCAATTTAGACACTCAAAAATGGATCAGGAAGATAGATAGAGGTATTAGGAAGATATGTAGACCACTCTAAAAGTGGCACAAATTCGATATCTGATTGATTGAGAGCAACAAATAGAGTCGGTGTAAATTATAAAAATATCCAGATAATACCCATTTAGCGCTGTCTGGGAGGGTATGTCAGCTCCAATTTAGACACTCAAAAATGGCTCAGGAAGATAGATAAATGTATTAGGAAGATAGGTAGGCCACTCTAAAAGTGGCACAAATTCGATTTCTGGGTGATTGGGAGCAACAAACACAGTCGGTGTAAATTATAAAAATATGCAGGTAATAACCATTTAGCGCTGTCTGGGAGGGTATGGCAGCTCCAAGTTAGACACTCAAAAATGGGTCAGGAAGATCGATAAATGTATTAGGAAGATAGGTAGACCATTCTAAAGGTGGCACAAATTCGATTTCTGAGTGATTGGGAGAGACAAATACAGATAGTGTAAATTAACCATATCGAGATAATAACCATTTAGTGCTGTCTGGCAGGGTATGGCAGCTCCAAGTTAGACACTCAAAAATGGGTCAGGAAGACAGATAAAGGTATTAGGAAGATATGTAGACCACTCTAAAAGTGGCACAAATTCGATTTCTGGGTGATTGGGAGCAACAAATACGGTCGGTGTAAATTATAAAAATATAGAGATAATACTCATTTAGCGCTGTCTGGGAGGGTATGGCAGCTCCAAGTTAGACACTCAAAAATGGATCAGGAAGATAGATAAATGTATTAGGATGATAGGTAGACCACTCTAAAAGTGGCACAAATTCGATATCTGGGTGATTGGGAGCAACAAATACAGTCAGTGTAAATTATAAAAGTATCCAGATAATACACATTTAGCGCTGTCTGGTAGGGTATGGCAGCTCCAAGTTAGACACACAAAAATGGATCAGGAAGATAGATAAAAGTATTAGGAAGATATGTAGACCACTCTAAAAGTGGCACAAATTCGATATCTGGGTGATTGGGAGCAACAAATACAGTCGGTGTAAATTATAGAAATATCAAGATAATACCCATTTAGCACGGTCTCGGAGGGTACGGCAGCTCCAATTTAGACACTCGAAAATGGGTCAGAAAATAGATAAATGTATTAGGAAGATATGTAGACCATTCTGAAGGTGGCACAAATTCGATTTCCGAGTGATTGGGAGAGACAAATACAGATAGTGTAAATTAATCATATCGAGATAATAACCATTTAGCGCTGTCTGGGAGGGTATGGCCGCTCCAAGTTAGACACTCAAAAATGGGTCAGGAAGACAGATAAAGGTATTAGGAAGATATGTAGACCACTCTAAAAGTGGCACAAATTCGATTTCTGGGTGAATGGGAGCAACAAATACAGTCCGTGTAAACTATAAAAATATCCAGATAATACCAATTTAGCGCTGTCTGGGAGGGTATGGCAGCTCCAAGTTAGACACTCAAAAATGGATCAAGAAGACAGATAAATGTATTAGGATGATAGGTAGACCACTCTAAAAGTGGCACAAATTCGATATCTGGGTGATTGGGAGCAACAAATACAGTCAGTGTAAAGTATAAAAATATCCAGATAATACACATTTAGCGCTGTCTGGGAGGGTATGGCAGCTCCAAGTTAGACACTCAAAAATGGGTCAGGAAGATAGCTAAATGTATTAGGAAGATACGTAGACCACTCTAAAAGTGGCACAAATTCGATTTCTGGGTGTATGGGAGCAAAAAATACAGTCCGTGTAAACTATAAAAATATCCAGATAATACCAACTTAGCGCTGTCTGGGAGGGTATGGCAGATCCAAGTTAGACACTCAAAAATGGATCAGGAAGATAGATAAATGTATTAGGATGATAGGTAGACCACTCTAAAAGTGGCACAAATTCGATATCTGGGTGATTGGGAGCAACAAATACAGTCAGTGTAAATTATAAAAATATCCAGATAATACACATTTAGCGCTGTCTGGGAGGGTATGGCAGCTCCAAGTTAGACACTCAAAAATGGATCAAGAAGATAGATAAATGTATTAGGATGATAGGTAGACCACTCTAAAAGTGGCACAAATTCGATATCTGGGTGATTGGGAGCAACAAATACAGTCAGTGTAAATTAACCATATCGAGATAATAACCATTTAGTGCTGTGAGGCAGGGTATGGCAGCTCCAAGTTAGACACTCAAAAATGGATCAGGAAGATAGATAAATGTATTAGGAAGATATGTAGACCACTCTAAAAGTGGCACAAATTCGATTTCTGGGTGAATGGGAGCAACAAATACAGACCGTGTAAACTATAAAAATATCCAGATAATACCAACTTAGCGCTGTCTGGGAGGGTATGGCAGCTCCAAGTTAGACACTCAAAAATGGATCAAGAAGATAGATAAATGTATTAGGATGATAGGTAGACCACTCTAAAAGTGGCACAAATTCGATATCTGGGTGATTGGGAGCAACAAATACAGTCAGTGTAAATTATAAAAATATCCAGATAATACCAACTTAGCGCTGTCTGGGAGTGTATGGCAGCTCCAAGTTAGACACTCAAAAATGGATCAAGAAGATAGATAAATGTATTAGGATGATAGGTAGACCACTCTAAAAGTGGCACAAATTCGATATCTGGGTGATTGGGAGCAACAAATACAGTCAGTGTAAATTATAAAAATATCCAGATAATACACATTTAGCGCTGTCTGGGAGGGTATGGCAGCTCCAAGTTAGACACTCAAAAATGGATCAAGAAGATAGATAAATGTATTAGGATGACAGGTAGACCACTCTAAAAGTGGCACAAATTCGATATCTGGGTGATTGGGAGCAACAAATACAGTCAGTGTAAATTAACCATATCGAGATAATAACCATTTAGTGCTGTCTGGCAGGGTATGGCAGCTCCAAGTTAGACACTCAAAAATGGATCAAGAAGATAGATAAATGTATTAGGATGATAGGTAGACCACTCTAAAAGTGGCACAAATTCGATATCTGGGTGATTGGGAGCAACAAATACAGTCAGTGTAAATTATAAAAGTATCCAGATAATACACATTTAGCGCTGTCTGGGAGGGTATGGCAGCTCCAAGTTAGACACTCAAAAATGGATCAAGAAGATAGATAACTGTATTAGGATGATAGGTAGACCACTCTAAAAGTGGCACAAATTCGATATCTGGGTGACTGGGAGCAACAAATACAGTCAGTGTAAATTATAAAAATATCCAGATAATACACATTTAGCGCTGTCTGGGAGGGTATGGCAGCTCCAAGTTAGACACTCAAAAATGGGTCAGGAAGATCGATAAATGTATTAGGAAGATAGGTTGACCATTCTAAAGGTGGCACAAATTCGATTTCTGAGTGATTGGGAGAGACAAATACAGATAGTGTAAATTAACCATATCGAGATGATAACCATTTAGTGCTGTCTGGCAGGGTATGGCACCTCCAAGTTAGACACTCAAAAATGGGTCAGGAAGACAGGTAAAGGTATTAGGAAGATATGTAGACCACTCTAAAAGTGGCACAAATTCGATTTCTGGGTGATTGGGAGCAACAAATACGGTCGGTGTAAATTATAAAAATATAGAGATAATACTCATTTAGCGCTGTCTGGGAGGGTATGGCAGCTCCAAGTTAGACACTCAAAAATGGATCAGGAAGATAGATAAATGTATTAGGATGATAGGTAGACCACTCTAAAAGTGGCACAAATTCGATATCTGGGTGATTGGGAGCAACAAATACAGTCAGTGTAAATTATAAAAGTATCCAGATAATACACATTTAGCGCTGTCTGGGAGGGTATGGCAGCTCCAAGTTAGACACTCAAAAATGGATCAAGAAGATAGATAACTGTATTAGGATGATAGGTAGACCACTCTAAAAGTGGCACAAATTCGATATCTGGGTGATTGGGAGCAACAAATACAGTCGGTGTAAATTATAAAAATATCCAGATAATACCCATTTAGCGCTGTCTCGGAGGGTATGGCAGCTCCAATTTAGACGCTCAAAAAATGGGTCAGGAAGATAGATAAATGTATTAGGAAGATATGTAGACCACTCTAAAAGTGGCACAAATTCGATTTCTGGGTGATTGGGAGCAACAAATACAGATGGTGTAAATTGATCATATCGAGATAATACCCATTTAGCGCTGTCTCGGAGGGTATGGCAGCTCCAATTTAAACACCCAAAAATGGGTCAGAAAGATAGATAAATGTATTAGGAAGATATGTAGACCACTCTAAAAGTGGCACAAATTCGATTTCTGAGTGATTGGGAGCAACAAATAGAGTAAGTGTAAATTATAAAAATATCGAGATAATACCCATTTAGCGCTGTCTGGGAGGGTATGGCAGCTCCAATTTAGACACTCAAAAATGGGTCAGGAAGACAGATAAAAGTATTAGCAAGATATGTAGACCACTCTAAAAGTGGCACAAATTCGATTTCTGGGTGATTGGGAGCAACAAATACAGCCGGTGTAAAGTATAGAAAGTAAAGTAAAGTACGCCATTTAGCGCTGTCTGGGAGGGTACGGCAGCTCCAATTTAGACACTCAAAAATGGATCAGGAAGATAGATAGAGGTATTAGGAAGATATGTAGGCCACTCTAAAAGTGGCACAAATTCGATATCTGATTGATTGAGAGCAACAAATAGAGTCGGTGTAAATTATAAAAATATCCAGATAATACCCATTTAGCGCTGTCTGGGAGGGTATGTCAGCTCCAATTTAGACACTCAAAAATGGCTCAGGAAGATAGATAAATGTATTAGGAAGATATGTAGGCCACTCTAAAAGTGGCACAAATTCGATTTCTGGGTGATTGGGAGCAACAAACACAGTCGGTGTAAATTATAAAAATATACAGATAATAACCATTTAGCGCTGTCTGGGAGGGTATGGCAGCTCCAAGTTAGACACTCAAAAATGGGTCAGGAAGATCGATAAATGTATTAGGAAGATAGGTAGACCATTCTAAAGGTGGCACAAATTCGATTTCTGAGTGATTGGGAGAGACAAATACAGATAGTGTAAATTAACCATATCGAGATAATAACCATTTAGTGCTGTCTGGCAGGGTATGGCAGCTCCAAGTTAGACACTCAAAAATGGGTCAGGAAGACAGGTAAAGGTATTAGGAAGATATGTAGACCACTCTAAAAGTGGCACAAATTCGATTTCTGGGTGATTGGGAGCAACAAATACGGTCGGTGTGAATTATAAAAATATAGAGATAATACTCATTTAGCGCTGTCTGGGAGGGTATGGCAGCTCCAAGTTAGACACTCAAAAATGGACCAGGAAGATAGATAAATGTATTAGGATGATAGGTAGACCACTCTAAAAGTGGCACAAGTTCGATATCTGGGTGATTGGGAGCAACAAATACAGTCAGTGTAAATTATAAAAGTATCCAGATAATACACATTTAGCGCTGTCTGGTAGGGTATGGCAGCTCCAAGTTAGATACACAAAAATGGATCAGGAAGATAGATAAAAGTATTAGGAAGATATGTAGACCACTCTAAAAGTGGCACAAATTCGATATCTGGGTGATTGGGAGCAACAAATACAGTCGGTGTAAATTATAGAAATATCAAGATAATACCCATTTAGCACGGTCTCGCAGGGTACGGCAGCTCCAATTTAGACACTCGAAAATGGGTCAGAAAATAGATAAATGTATTAGGAAGATATGTAGACCATTCTGAAGGTGGCACAAATTCGATTTCCGAGTGATTGGGAGAGACAAATACAGATAGTGTAAATTAACCATATCGAGATAATAACCATTTAGCGCTGTCTGGGAGGGTATGGCAGCTCCAAGTTAGACACTCAAAAATGGGTCAGGAAGACAGATAAATGTATTAGGAAGATATGTAGACCACTGTAAAAGTGGCACAAATTCGATTTCTGGGTGATTGGGAGCAACAAATACAGTCGGTGTAAATTATAAAAATATCGAGATAATACCCATTTAGTGCTGTGTGGGAGGGTATGGCAGCTCCAATTTAGACACTCAAAAATGGGTCAGGAAGACAGATAAAAGCATTAGGAAGATATGTAGACCACTCTAAAAGTGGCACAAATTCGATTTCTGGGTGATTGGGAGCAACAAATACAGTCGGTGTAAATTATGAAAAATATCGAGATAATACCCATTTAGTGCTGTGTGGGAGGGTACGGCAGCTCCAATTTAGACACTCAAAAATGGATCAGGAAGATAGATAGAGGTATTAGGAAGATATGTAGACCACTCTAAAAGTGGCACAAATTCGATATCTGATTGATTGAGAGCAACAAATAGAGTCGGTGTAAATTATAAAAATATCCTGATAATACCCATTTAGCGCTGTCTGGGAGGGTATGTCAGCTCCAATTTAGACACTCAAAAATGGCTCAGGAAGATAGATAAATGTATTAGGAAGATATGTAGGCCACTCTAAAAGTGGCACAAATTCGATTTCTGGGTGATTGGGAGCAACAAACACAGTCGGTGTAAATTATAAAAATATGCAGATAATAACCATTTAGCGCTGTCTGGGAGGGTATGGCAGCTCCAAGTTAGACACTCAAAAATGGGTCAGGAAGATCGATAAATGTATTAGGAAGATAGGTAGACCATTCTAGAGGTGGCACAAATTCGATTTCTGAGTTTTTGGGTGAGACAAATACAGATAGTGTAAATTAACCATATCGAGATAATAACCATTTAGTGCTGTCTGGCAGGGTATGGCAGCTCCAAGTTAGACACTAAAAAATGGGTCAGGAAGACAGATAAAGGTATTAGGAAGATATGTAGACCACTCTAAAAGTGGCACAAATTCGATTTCTGGGTGAATGGGAGCAACAAATACAGTCCGTGTAAACTATAAAAATATCCAGATAATACCAACTTAGCGCTGTCTGGGAGGGTATGGCAGCTCCAAGTTAGACACCCAAAAATGGATCAGGAAGATAGATAAATGTATTAGGATGATAGGAAGACCACTCTAAAAGTGGCTGGCAAAATATTTTGAGATGGACACAGATATTCCTAGGACCCTTTAGAAATGTCCGTAATAGCACACATTTTGAAGTATTCTTCTCAAATCTATATTAACAGCAAAGAAAATATATTGGAGAAAACATGGTCTCATTCGTGTTATGAAATTCGTGTTGTCGAAATACGTCGATTTTCATGTAGGTTACTTCTTTCACATAGCGCGAGTTAGAATATCGAAACGGGAATAGGGAATAAGGAAATAACTTCAGCGACGTGGAACTATGGTTCGGTGCTGTAAACGTCTGTGACTGATATTTTCAACTAAATTTTATAAATCACATTAATATCACAAGCAGATGTCTTTTCATTATTTCAGAATATGTACGCAAGAGGTGACCATTTCATATTTGATCTCGCCATGTTATTAAATGTTACAATGGACTAATGAAAATTCAAAGCAGATTCCTATTGTAAAGAAGAGATGACATCTGTTGTATAGCGTGGGGGAATTACGTTCATATATATTTCCAAGATGAATGTAATCAAACTATATGAACGTTTCACCATATGGGAGTAGTATACACTCCGCATATTCACGCTTATTTGGACGAGTGCGCAGGTGTTTCTGCGCAGGTTTGTGGGGGTTTGGGGCGGACATGGGGCGGTATGCGCAGGAGTGTTCTGCGCAAGTATGACGTCACTTCCGGTCTACGTGAATCGGGCGTGACCTTGGGGCATGTATTCCTCCGCGGTGATGCGGTCTGGCGGTGATGCGGTCTGCCTCCGCGAACAGAAAGTAGTCCCAAAACCGTGGGTTTTCGTGAGAATGTTCGGCAATCTTCAGGGGCGACAGGGTCCCCTAGTGGACTGATTGGGTCGTGTGAGGTGTCAAAGTGAAGCGCTCCTCCAGGGCCATTCAGTCATGGGTGGGTGCATGTAAAATTAGGATTTGTGCCGAAAATATAAAAAAGCGGAACACGGACTTTACCCCTAAAATAGGGGAAAACTCCTATCAACCCTGTCCCAAAGGGCTAATATCGGTCCCTGGCTTATCGGGGAATGCTGAGAGAGGCAGGGTGGGGGAGTGGGCGTATGTAAATTTAGGATTTGTCCCGAAAATATAAAAAGCGGAACACGGACGTTACCCCTACAATAGGGGAAAATTCCTATCAACCCTATCCCAAAGGGCAAATATCAATGCCTGGCTTATCGGGGCCTGTTGATAGAGGTAGGGTGGGGGAGTGGGTGTATGTAAATTTAGGATTTGTCGCGAAAATATCAAAAGCGGAACACGGACTTTACCCCTACAATAGAGGAAAACCCCTATCAACCCCATCCCAAAGGGCTAATATCGGTCCCCGGGCTTATCGGGGCCTGGGTGCATGGGTTGGTGCATGTAAAATGAGGATTTGTCCCCGAAAATATAAAAAGTGGAACACGGACTTTACCCCTACAATAGAGGGAAACTCCTATCAACCCTATCCCAAAGGGCTAATATCGGTCCCTGGCTTATCGGGGCCTGCTGAGAGAGGTAGGGTGGGGAAGTGGATGCATGTAAATTAGGATTTGTCCCGAAAATATAAAAAGCGGAACACGGACTTTGCTCCTACAATAGGGGAAAACTCCTATCAACCCTGTATCTGGGGTAGGATGCGTAGGTGTATGACGTCACTTCCGGGAGGCGTGAATCGGGCGTGACCCTGGGGAACATGTTTAGACCTGTCTGACCTACATCCGGATACTTTCCTGTGAGTGAGTGAGTGAATGAGTGAGTGAGTGGGATCCGACTGGACTAATGTATCGTTCGTTTTCATCATTTTGCGCACGCGCAGTCTGGCCGTAGTATAGAAAGCAGGCATTTTGGGGATTCGTGGAGGTTTGTTGAGTAATTGAGGGACCATACCTGGTCAAATGGACCGTGTGGGGTATCAGTTTTACATCCGGGTCCTCATCTTACATTTAGGAGTAGTATAGAAAGAAACAATTTTGGGGCCCCGACCTCCGAGCTCCCGCCTGCCTCATTCCCGAGTTCCGAGCTCCCGACTACTCCATCCCCGAGCTCCGAGGTCCCGTCGTTACGCCTTAACGCCCGTCGTTACGTCTTAACGCCCTAGCATAACGCCTTGACGCCATGATATACACAGATGAAAGAAAAACAACAACAACAAGGATGAGACATGAGATCACAACAACAACAACATGTTTTTTTCATATGATTTATTCTCCCCTCCACTACATCATACCCACGCTGGGGGAGCCGCGTTGGGTATGTTTACAATTCAAGAAGACTCTTGTCCAATCAGAGGCCGCCATTTGGCGCTTTATCAGTCATATTCGTTCTTGCCCGTTACTGCGTTAGATGTATTCTCGGCTGCTCTTGTCGCCGTCGCAATCAGAAGTCGCCGTTTCAGAAACTTTCATCTTTGCTCGGTGTGACCTAATCGTCGTCGGGCAGGCCTGGATATTGTTCGGTAAGCATGTCCTGAAAGAGTTGTTTGCGCATCCTGATCGCATTTTCCAGGGCCTCAGTGGGTGGTAGCCACATATCCTCTTCCAAGTGACGCTTGGTCTTCATGATGGACCTGTGCGTGGGGTCGCCTTTCATTTCAAGCGGTAGTAAGGTATACTGTTCATAGATCGCCATGGCTGTTTTCCTGATGCAGGGGCGCATTTGGGTGTACGACTGTTGTAAGTCATCCTGTCCTGCGTCCTCGATCGCTGCAGCATGAGTATTGATAGCTGCTGTCACAATACGATCCCAGAAGGTAGGCTCTGCCTCACTTTCCTGGTATGTAGGCTGACTATCTGAGGTCAAGCTCTCCGTATCAGTCTATAGACTCTCAGCAATCTCACTTTCCTGGGATGTAGGCTGACTATCTGAGGTCAAGCTCTCCGTATCAGTAGATAGAATCTCATCAGTCTCTGTATCGGCTTCTTGTGCCTTGGAGTCTTTAATTCCATGTATATTTTTCTCGTGTCGCGTCATATCGTAACGTCTGGTGAACGTGCGTTGGCATTCAGAGCAAGTATAAGCCATGTTGACGGTTGAACGTCGACTCTGCGTGTTTTGGCAATACACTTGCTTTTATAGACAGTAACGCTCGTCAACGCTTAGCTTAACGCTTCCACGCCCTGGTGAACTAGCTCAGAAGCCCTGATTTTCATGGAATTGCCACCAATACATCGAAATGCAGTGACGCCCGTCAACGCCCGTCGATACGCCTTAACGCCCGTCAACACCCTTCGTTACGCCTTAACGCCCGTCTCAATGCCTTAACGCCATATCTTTACGCTCTAACGCTCGTCTCAGCGCCTTAACGAGCGATAAAGGGGTTTTGGAGGACGATTAAGCTTTGAACTCTGAGTGCACTTTCGGTTACGGTCTCAAATTTGTTACACAGGTTCCCCTTGGGTCTAGTTGTGCAAGATACCTTTTCTGGTCCGATTCGAAAATCCAATATGGCCACCAGGCAGCCATCTTGGATTTCCACATGAAACTTTGTTATCGTCATTTCTCAGGAAGTACTGGATGGATCTTTCTCAAATTTGGTACACAGGTTCCCATTAGGATCTAGCTGTGCAAGATACCTTTTTGGTCCGAATCGAAAATTCAATATGGCCACAAGGCAGCCATCTTGGATTTCCCCATGAAACCTTGTTATCGCGATTTCTTATGAACTACTCATGGATCTTTCTCAAATTTGGTACACAGGTTCCCCTTGAGGTCTAGTTGTGTGCAAGATCTCTTTTCTGGCCCGATTCGAAAACCCAAGATGGCCACAAGGCAGCCATCTTCGATTTCCCCATGAAACCTTGTTATCGCGATTTCTCAGGAAGTACTGCATGGATCTTTCTCTAATTTGGTACACAGGTTCCCCTTTGTGTCTAGTTGTGCAAGATACCTTTTCTGGTCCGATTCCAAAATCCAATATGTCCATCAGGCGGCCATCTTGGATTTCCCCATGAAACTTTGTTATTGCGATTTCTCAGGAAGTACTGCCTGGATCTTTCTCAAATTTGATACACAGGTTCCCCTTGTGGTCCAGCTGTGCAAGATACCTTTTCTGGTCCGATTCCAAAATCCAATATGTCCGTCAGGCGGCCATCTTGGATTTCCCCATGAAACTTTGTTATTGCGATTTCTCAGGAACTACTGCATGGATCTTTGTTAAATTTGGTACACACGTTCTCCTTGTCGTCTAGTTGTGCAAGATACCTTTTCTGGTCCGATTCCAAAATCCAATATGTCCATCAGGCGGCCATCTTGGATTTCCCCATGAAACTTTGTTATTGCGATTTCTCAGGAAGTACTGCCTGGATCTTTCTCAAATTTGATACACAGGTTCCCCTTGTGGTCCAGCTGTGCAAGATACCTTTTCTGGTCCGATTTCAAAATCTAATATGTCCGTCAGGCGGCCATCTTGGATTTCCCCATGAAACTTTGTTATTGCGATTTCTCAGGAACTACGGCATGGATCTTTCTCAAATTTGATACACAGGTTCCCCTTGTGGTCCAGCTGTGCAACATACCTATTCTGGTCCGATTCCAAAATCTAATATGTCCGTCAGGCAGCCATCTTGGATTTCCCCATGAAACTTTGTTATTGCGATTTCTCAGGAACTACTGCATGGATCTTTGTTAAATTTGGTACACACGTTCTCCTTGTCTTCTAGTTGTGCAAGATACCTTTTCTGGTCCGATTCGAAAATCCAATATGGCCAACAGGCGGCCATCTTGGATTTTCCCATGCAACTTTGTTATCGTGATTTCTCAGGAAGTACTGCATGGATCTTTCTCAAATTTGGTACACAGGTTCCCCTTAGGGTCTAGTTCTGCAAGATGTTTTTTCGGTCCGAATCGAAAATCCAATATGGCCACAAGGCGGCCATCTTGAATTTCCCCATGAAACATTGTTATCATGAATTCTCAGGAAATATTTCATGGATCTTACTGAAATTTGGTACACAGGTCCCACATGGGGCCTAATAGTGGAC
Organism: Hanleya hanleyi; assembly: GCA_036873755.1. Lineage (NCBI taxonomy): Eukaryota > Metazoa > Mollusca > Polyplacophora > Lepidopleurida > Hanleyidae > Hanleya > Hanleya hanleyi. The sequence goes on from JAVTVY010046084.1 coordinate 15,923, forward strand.
TTGGACTTGTTTTAACACAAACTCTGCCTTTGTGTAGCTTCCCTCTCCCCTTTCCATATTGCATTGTTTTTTTGTCGATTAATGCTATTCTGGGGTGATTACCATTTCGATCCACACTTTTTTTTACGGGTTTTCATTTACATCTCCTTAAAGGAAGACTGTACATTAGATAAACAGAGAGGGACATAACAAAACCAATTTTGAGTATTGTAATCAAAATTTTCTGAGGACGGTCCTTTCTGTAAATCACTTTGTCTTGAATTATGTTTTACATTGATGCCATCAATTATGAAATTATGCATGGGAGTAGCTGTATTAATTTGATACGATGCCGTATTCGTGTCATATTATGTGTACATATTTTATAGTTCTATGTTTTTATATTTTATTATCTATTCATTACACTTCATTTGAGGTGGTCTGGTGGACAACTGAATCGCTTAATACATCAACCTTTGTATATAAAACGTATTAATGTGGTGCGTATATTAGTTCAAATTCCAAATACATGAGTTTAATTCGATACAACTGGTCACTGGGTGAGCATTCGCGCTTTCTAATGTGGTTCTCTGTCAAATTCCGGTTGTAGTTTAACACAACATCGAGCGGCCATAGGAATGTGGGATTATAAAATGTTCTGTCTAGAATTACAACGGGTTAAGAAATTATTACATACTTTGAATTTAGTTAATGAAATGTATACTCTACATAGTTATTCCACTGGTTTTATCCAGCTGGCTCTAATCAGTATATTGGGTATCATGTGCAATCAACATATTTATATCATTGTGACCCAGTTACTGTTATTAAGTTGTGGTGATATCCACTCTAATCCTGGGCCTCCGAATCCTGAGGAAAAGCCACTTAAAATATGTCACATTAATGCTAGGAGCCCTGCAGCTTTCGACACCGAATCCAAAATTACTAAATTCAAAATTGATGAAATCGATACAATATTAGTTAAGCAGTATTCGTATGACATAATTTGGATATCTGAATCATGGTTGGACAACTCTATCTTGGACGAGGATATTGCCATAGACAATTATACAATACAAAGAAAGGATCGAGGCTCGCGTGGTGGGGGTGTCGCAGTCTATGTAAAAAACACTGTTACGGCTGTCCGTAAACGAGAATTTGAAACACCTTCTGAAATCTTATGTTTAGAAATAAATGAAGACAAAAATAAAATTCTACTTGCTACAGGTTATCGCCCTCCAAATCAATTACTTGACGAAAGAACTGAATTTCTCATGAACTTCCAACAGGTGATAAACAGCATGCTGTCTATAAATCCTGATATGCTACTCATATTGGGAGACTTTAATGATAAGTGTACTGACTGGGACGCTCATCATAGTGATAGCGAACTAAAAATGAATTTTTTCAATTTACTTTCTGGCAACAACCTATTTCAATTAATTAAGGAACCGACTAGATATACCGATCAAACAGCCAATATTCTTGATCTCATTATTACTGACAGTCCTGCGTATATAACAGATTTTGGAGTGGCACCCCCACTTGCTAACCTCGATCACTGTACCATCTATTGTTGCTTAAAATTTTCTTGCATTAATAAACCACCAGCCTATAAACGCCATGTATGGGATTATAAAGCTGCTGATCTCATACAGCTTAATTTATCCCTATCATACATACCATGGGACACAGTTTTAAATATCTTTTATGATATTGACGACGCTATATATGTGTGGAATAACCGTTTCCTTTCATGCTGCAGGGAATACATCCCTAACAAAGTCGTGACAATTCGTCCAAGAGATAAACCATGGATAACCAATGACGTTCGGAGAAAATACCGCATAAGAGATCGAGCGTTTAAACGATTTAAGCGAACTCATCGCGATGATCATAGACTATCTTTCATAATAGCTCGGAAAGAGGCTAATAGAGTAAAACGTATGGCGGTGTGGAGATATACTGATAAATTGAAGAGCAAACTTTCTAACCCCAACATTGATCCGCGTACATACTGGTCCCTGATGAAGGGCATCCTTGGAAATAAAGTCAAACCCCAGATACCGAATTTAGTTCTTGATGGCAAACTCACATCTAACCAAGAAGAAAAGGCAAATGTACTATGTACTTTCTTTCAATCACAATCATGTCTATCTGCCGAAGTCACTATACCTGATCTTCCACCATTTGAATATGTCACCGATCAACGGCTCGACGAAATAACAACAAACGAGACCGAAGTTACTTCCCTGTTAAAATCATTGAAAATAAATAAATCTACTGGTGACGATAATATCAGCGCGTATATGCTGAAACATACTGCTCCACAAATAGCTCCATCGATTACAAAATGTTTCAACCTATCACTATCTACAGGAGTTTTCCCTGCAGCATGGAAACTTTCACGTGTCTGTCCAGCATACAAAAAGGGAGATCGCCAAGACCCTTCAAATTACAGACCCATATCTCTCCAATCTGTCCTTTCCAAAGTGCTAGAAAAAATTGTGTTCAAGAGACTCTACGAATACTGCTTAGCTAATAACCTTCTAATAGAAGAAAATTCCGGCTTCAAACCATGCGATTCCACCGTAAATCAAATGGTCAAAATAGTTCACACCATTTATCAATATCTTGATAAAGGCCATGATGTTTGCGCGGTCTTCCTAGATGTAAGCAAAGCCTTCGATAAAGTTTGGCACGACGGTCTTCTGTTCAAATTGAGAAAAATTGGCATTTGCGGAACATTATACGAGTGGATAAAAAGCTACCTAGAAAATAGAAGAATTAAAGTTGTCCAAAATGGTGTTGAATCCAAAGTTAATCATATCAATGCTGGTGTTCGTCAGGGTTCGGTCCTTGGGCCGTTGCTATTCCTTATATATGTAAATGACATCAAAGATGACATTCAATCAAATATAAATTTTATTCGCTGACGATACATCTCTCCTTGAACCAGTACTTGAAATAGAAATTGCAGAACTGAGAATCAACAACGACCTTGACTACCTATCCAGTTGGGCGGCTCAGTGGCTTGTAACGTTCAATGCACTGAAGACTGTATTCTTGTATATATCCTTGAAGCATAACCCAACATACCCTCAATTATATCTTGATAATGTAGAAATTAAAGGCGTTACCTCTCATAAGCACTTAGGAGTAATTCTCCAAGAAAACATGAAATGGGATGAACATATTAATTCTGTCTGCTCGAAATCCCCCAAAAAACTCAATGTCATGTCTAGAACAAAACACATCCTTGAAAGAAAATGCTTGGATTGCTTATACAAGAGTACAGTCCGTCCTCTCCTTGATTATAGTGATGTTGTATTTGACGGCTGCACGTTAACTAATTCTGTGTTTTTAGAAAAAATACAAAGACAGGCTGCAGTTATATGTACTGGTGCCATGCGAAGAACTTCATATTCAAAATTGTTAAATGAATTAGGCTGGGAAACACTTTCTCAACGTAGAAAGATGCACCGTCTTGTTTTATTCTATAAAATATTAAAATGTGACGCACCTGTATATCTTCAACGTTTACGTCCGAATAAAGTATCCTTGGATATGGAAAGAAATTATAACCTGCGGAATTCTGACCAGTATAGAACATTTCGGTGTCGTCTCACTTGTTTTCAAAATTCGTTCTTCCCACAGACTTCTAAAGATTGGAATTCTCTTCATGCTTCCGCCCGAAATGCAACCTCATTAACTATGTTTAAGGCCAAATTCTTTACTAACCAACCCTCATACCTTACTAAAATATACAATTCCCTCCGCGGATATACCTCAGTCCTACTGTGTAGGATGAGGCTAGGTTTTAGTTCTTTAAATGGTCATTTGTTTAAGTATAACATCTCCCCAATCTCTATCTGCCATTATTGTAATCACAAAAATGAAGACCCTTATCATTTCCTCTTGAGTTGCCCTATGTTCGCCGCTCTGAGAAAGCCAATGCTCACCTCGATTACAAACTTGATCTGTCCCGGTGTACACCACTCTCTTCTAATTTATGACTGTCCAAATTACTTGTTAAATTTATTATTGCGTGGCTCCTCTGTCTGTTTTTGAAATAGTCCAAAAGTTCATTAGAGCATCCAAACGGTGTCATGCTCATGAACACTCTCAACCGTTGACAGATGAAGCTAATCAAATCAGTGCTCTACCAGTTGTATAAATAAAATTTATTTGACCCATTGTAAATAAGCTAGAATTATATGAAGTAACGACATACCCACTTCTACATAAGTATTATCTA
>JAVTVY010046085.1:0-20075 GCA_036873755.1 Hanleya hanleyi
ATATAATCAGTCACTTCACTATTTCTCACATAAACTGATTAGTACTGATCAGTTACTGTACTATATATAATCAGTCACTGCACTATTCCTCACAGAAACTGATTAGTACTGATCAGTTACTGTACGATATATAATCAGTCACTGCACTATTCCTCACAGAAACTGATTAGTTCTGATCAGTTACTGTACGATATATAATCAGTCACTGCACTATTCCTCACAGAAACTGAACAGCGCAAGACAGAATTTGATTAGTGCTTGTCGGTTAATGTGGAGCTCGTGACAGTATGGGAACTGGATGATAACGCACGGTCATATACATTGCCTGTTCGCATATGGTACGAAAAACACTGTTACGTGTTACAGTAACTGATTGCTACTAAGGTGTAACTCCTCCATGCTGAAGTCACTAACTGTTCGGGACTGTGTATTGTTTTTGCATACATGCAGTTAAAATTTGAGCAGTACGTGTCAGTCCAAATTGGAGGACTATTCTGAAATTGTTCGCGCTATGTAATTGAGTCATCAGCAATAATTATTACATTCATGACGTTGCATTGGGTGATGTAAATTTGAGTCAATTTTCCAAATAGTTCCTGAAACCAGACAAACACCAGACCACAAGATCAACTCTATTATGCTTTATTCCACTTCTGTAAAGTCTACAAATAAGAAAAGTCATAATTTAAGAGTAAACCTGAAGCGGCATCAGGTTGAAATCGGAGTCAAGGGATTACATTATTTTGATTCAACTCGACTTGTATAAAGTGACATGGCACCATATATATAAGCTACAACGTTGACGAAAATGTTCTGTTCAAGACTATAAGGTGATACTAATGCTGGTAGCATCCATTTGTCTTTCCATGCGATACCTGTGTATATCGTGTCATAATTTAGGACAATTTCAACGAAATGGATGATATATCTGTAAGACAGAACGCCTATCAGTCACTGTTCCTCGTTGATGTTAAATATTATATTATACTGACGTCAAGAGGCAATATCTGGGCCTACGATCATATGACAGTCACGTTGTTCGATACACTGATAACAGATAACAGATGATAGTTGACCGAGATGGTGCATTGGCATTCTGATATCACTAACAGTATACCGATACCTAGTACTTTGGTAAACGAGCACCACAAAATGGCAGCATTAGATCTGTTCTGTTAAAAGTAGGTACCGCCGCCCCTCCCCCTCTCTTCACTTCCACGTCGTAATATATATGTTAAAAGCCACGTTAAACCTGATTCATTCACTCACTCACCCTGGTAAATGAATGACTTTCCCCACTTTGAATACAAAGATATGAGCGTCTCGAAAGGCAATGGTTCCACGAATTCAATAGCGATAACATGGTTTTTCAGAGAGAACCAGAGTTCGGAGCCCAGCTATATTCCAAATTATTGTTTCTCTCTTGTGACGTGTTCTTTCTTATCCGGTCATTCAGGGATTATTATGTTATTCAAACATTCAGGTATAGGCTACAGGTATAGGCTACAGATCTGACATTCAGTATACAGTCAAAGGAATTGTCGCGTCAATAATCGAACGACAGTTTACGTTCGACAATTAGCGCGTACAACATCAACATGTTTTGTTTCATGTAAGAGAGACGGGGCCAAGACGGGGCCAACAGTTTTCAATAATGAATACAAATAGGACATCAATAAATTGTATTAAGTCTTTATCATTGACAGGTACTTTTTAAGCGAAAATGAATTTTTATGTCAAGAATATATTGTACATGTATCTCAATCACGCTTTCTTTTCATCTGAACAGTGTGGAGATGTAAATGGTCTGTAGTCATAAGTTAGAAAAATGTAACACCATAGTTTGAAATGGAGCCGACAGGAGAACGCCATCTAAAATGGCTCTATTTCAGATATTATTTATCTGCGAGGTTCAAATGAACTGTCCGATTGACCGAACATTTTGAAACCGAGATGGCCTTGAATGAACAAATCGCTTGATTTCAAGTAGTTTGGAGTGCTGAAACTGCAGTACGACATGAGGATGATCTGAAAGTGACGACATGAGGATGATCTGAAAGTGACGACATGAGGATGATCTGAAAGTGACGGCATGAGGATGATCTAAAAGTGACGATCGATCAGCATGATTGTTCGAAGTAAAAATCAATAAAACATTTTATTTGCTTGGCACTTGAGATATACTCATTTTTCACAAAATAATGTTTGTGAATGCATTGATCCTGTTGCACGGACAATAGCAACACCAACCTGGCCTTGAATGAACAAGTCGCTTGATTTCAAGTAGTTTGGAGTGCTGAAACTGCAGTGCGACATGAGGATGATCTAAAAGTGACGACATGAGGATGATCTGAAAGTGACGACATGAGGATGATCTGAATGTGACGACATGAGGATGATCTGAAAGTGACGACATGAGGATGATCTGAAAGTGACGACATGAGGATGATCTGAATGTGACGACATGAGGATGATCTAAAAGTGACGACATGAGGATGATCTGAAAGTGACGACATGAGGATGATCTGAATGTGACGACATGGGGATGATCTGAAAGTGACGACATGAGGATGATCTGAAAGTGACGACATGAGGATGATCTGAAAGTGACGACATGAGGATGATCTAAAAGTGACGACATGAGGATGATCTGAATGTGACGACATGAGGATGATCTAAAAGTGACGACATGAGGATGATCTGAATGTGACGACATGAGGATGATCTGAAAGTGACGACATGAGGATGATCTGAATGTGACGACATGAGGATGATTTGAATGTGACGACATGATGATAATGTGAAAGTGACGATCGATCAACATGAATGTTTGAAGTAAAAACCAAGAAAACATTTTATTTGCTTGGCACGTGAATATACCCATTTTTTTACAAAATATTGTTTGGGAATGCATTACTCCTGTTGCACGGACTCTGCACTAAAGCAACACCAACCTGACCTACATGTATCATAGTGACATCATCTCCGTGCTATATTGGACACATCAAAACGCTGAGCTTGTACGTTTAACATTATCTAAATCTTGATATCCGAGAACAAGATCAAATATAGTTCATGCTGTGATCCCGTGATTTCGATAACAAGAGCGTGTAGTATAACTCTTAGCAGGCCTACAGTAAGCGATCATTTGATATAGGCAGTCCACCTGGATGCAGCCCAGACCAGTGTTAAACTCAGGTAGTAATTTCAGGGATTCAACCACTAAGTAAAACAGGTAAGTTAAACTTGCTCCAAAACAGTTTTGGATCACCAATCGCTTGTTTAGAGAATATATATGTCCTATATTGGACACCACTGAAAGTTGAGCTTACAGGTTTAACTTTATGTTTGTCTAGATTATCATCAAATGTGGTTCGAACTGTGATCCCGCGATTTCGGTAATAAATATGCGTACTATAACTCATAGCAGGCCAGTAGTAAACACTTATTTGATAATGGTAGTACAACTGGACACAACACAGAACAGCCTTAAATGTAGGTAGTAATTCGCCGACTCAACCCTATAATTCCTATGGTTGGCCATCTCTAGCACAATTCGTCAGTTTATACCAAGTCCTGTGATGTTACACCATAAACACGATAGGGCACCTGAGATGGATGACTGACGTCACCGATCCAGAGCACCAGTATTATTCACGAACGAATGGGTATTGCAAGTGTTATCAATATTTTACAATAGGCCAGTTTATGTCACCCGCCTCCCTCACTCGAAAATTCGATCAGTTCATGTTACCCGCCTCTCCCACTCGGCATTTCGATCAATTTTATCTTACCCTCTTCTACCAACTCCGCCAGGAACATCTTAGGAAAGAATACTTTGCTGGCTATGAATTGTGAGGAGAAAGAGAGAAAGTTAAGGTTTAACATCGCGTTCAGCAATATTTCAGCTACACAGCGACGGTCAAACAAAATTCTAAGCATTCAATTGGATAACTCAGTAAACTAAAGCATTAAAAACATTTACATACATTACAATTTATGCAGCAAACCGATCTCTCTCAAATAATCTAAAATACAATCTTCTTTTACTCGACTAAAAGATCTTCCAAAGTAGCTGCTCGATAAGATTGATCTCTTACAATCTTAAAATATATACAGTCGATAAGAATATGATTTCTTTGATAGGCATTTAGAAGTCGGCGTATATAATTCTATTCTATGGATAACAGCTTCTTTATTGCTGTGGAGCTGACGTTAGTAGTATATAAAACACCGATTCCCCCTCTTTTATGCAAATGAGATGACGTCATCGATGACGTCACAGAGCTCTCGTCCAATCAGAAGCCGTCAAAGGTCAAATCCGTCACAGAGCTCTCGTCCAATCAGAAGCCGTCTAATGTCCGGCAATCTCCGGTAATGTCCGGCAATCTCCGGCAATGTCCGGCCCTCTCAGGGACAATAGATAGCCTTTGCAGGTCAAAAATAGTTCTTTGACCTTTGTATTCATCCGCGGTGATGCGGTCTGTCTCCGCGGGCAGAAAGTAGTCCCACGGAATGTACACCGTGACTGGGGGTTTTCCCCCGGCCCGCAGCGCGCGCGCGCGGGATCATCCGGCACGCAGCGCGGATTATCGCCGGAAGTGCGCGGGTTATCGCCTGATACGCCTATGACGTCACATCCGTGTCAAAAGGTCACTACCGGCTCACAATCTGGAGTTATCTCCCCCTAGAACACCAGGGGGCAACGAGGGGGCCATAAAGGCGGTCATGAAGGTCAATACCAGCAAATTAGCTCTTACCAACTACGGTATACAAAATAACCCAAACTCACAATGTTGTATGGAAGAAACACACATAATATAGTAAGAGTAAATTCCTTAGGATTTATGCAAATGAGATGACGTCATCGATGACTGAAACTACCTCCAACACAGAAGAGTTCCAATCTAGGGGGAGGTAACTCTGGGTCACTATAGTTCCGGCAAAGGGCCCCTGGGCATGTATTCTTCCGCGGTGATGCGCTCTGGCGGTGATCCGGTCGCGGAAGAAAGCTTCCGCGGAGAAAAAGTAGTCCCTAGACTTGAAAAACGCTGCATGGTCCGATTGGGTCGAGTGAGGTATCAAAGTGAAGCATTCGTGAGGGGGCATCTGACTGGACTAGTGGCTCGAGCGTTGTCACCATTCTACGCATGCGCAGACAGGGAATTGTGGGAAAAGGGTATGGAAATAGACGTTTTGGGATCTAGGGGAGCCCCTAAAGGGCCGATGGAGCTGTATGAGGTATCCATGTGAAGTCTATGTGAAGGGGCATCCAGTCATGGGTGGGTGCATGTAAAAATTTTCCTGAAAAAAACCCCCCGAACACGGACTTTATCGAAAAATCCTGCAAAATGCCTATATGGGGTATGGGGGGTATATAGGTCGCCGGGCTTAACGGGGCTTGCCTATCAATAGAGTTATCTCCCCTAGTTCCAGGGTGGGTGTATGTAAAAATTTTCCTGAAAAAATACGGAACACGGACTTTATCCTAAATTACGGGAAAATGCCTATATGGGTATGGGGGGTATAGGACCATCCTGGGAAACCTACTTCTCGACATTTGCGGTACAGGTTGTGGGGTCTCGTTTTCTTAGTCTCGTCAAGACAAACATGATAGGAAGTGTCGCGGAGCGAATCGTTGAAATTTTTGGAAAAAGTTCAGGGAGACCCATATAGTCCCATACTAGGGGTATAGGACCAATGTTTGTCCCACTGGGAAACCTACTTCTAGACATTTGCGGCATGGTTGTTTGGATTTGTTTTCTTAGTCTCGTCAAGGCAAACATGATAGGAAGTGTCCCGGCACGAAACGGTGAAATTTTTGAAAAAGTGCCATATAACCCCATATAGACCCATACTAGGGGTATAGGTCCAATGTTTGTCCCACTGGGAAACCTACTTCTATACATTTGCGGTATGGTTGTTTGGATTTGTTTTCTTAGTCTCGTCATTTAGAACACGATGGGAAGGGTCCGGAGCGAAACGGTGAAATTTTTGGAAAAAGTCACCGAGGTCTGTATATAGGCCTATAGGCTGGCTATATGGGGAGTATAGGTCCAACCTGGGAAATTCACACACGTTCATTGTGATATGGGCTGTTTGGATTTGTTTTTCACGTTTCGTCATTTAGAATACGATGGGAAGGGTATCGGAGCGAAACTGTGAAATTTTTGGAAAAAGTCCTATACTATAGGCCTATACTGCATTGCTATGGGTGTATAGGTCCATACGGGGTGGACGTTTTGGGGTCTAGGTGAGTCCCTAATGATCCGATGGGGTCGTATGAGGTCTTATTTTGAAGCTGTCGTGGAGGAGCATCCGACTGGACTAATAGTTCGTCCGTGTTCAAGTCTGCGCATGCGCAGTCTGGCCCGTAGTATAGAAAGCAGGCATTTTGGGGGGTATGTGGGTGTGTGTTTGGGGTAGAGATGCACCGCTATGGGTCCGAATTGGTCGTGGAAGGTGTCAAAGTGAAGCTTGTGTGGGGTAGAGTCAGAATGGCGTGGTTTTAAATGCAAGTCGCGTCAATCTGCGCATGCGCAGTTGGTTGTAGTAAGTAAAGTGGACATTTTGGGGGTATGTGGGTGTGTGTTTGGTGTAGAGAGGGGCCATCCTTGGTCCGAATGCGTCGTGTGAGGTGTCATTTTGTAGCTCTTGGGGTGTAGACCCCGATTTGAGGGATGTTCACGTCATCTGTGACGTCGTTGGTGACGTCATCATTACGAGTAGTGAAGGAAGGTATTTGGTGTAGAGAGGGACCATCCTTGGTCCGAATGCGTCGTATGAGGTGTCATCTTGTAGCAACGCCCGCCAGCGCCAAGCTTAACGCTTCAACGCCCTGGTGAAATAGCTCAGAAGTTCTGATTTTCTAGATATTCCATGGAATTGACACCAATTCATCGAAATGCAGTGACGCCTGTCAACGCCCGTCGTTACGTCTTAACGCTCTAACATAACGCCTTGACGCCATGATATAGACCGGAGAGAGAACAACAACAACAAGGATGACACATGAGAGAACAACAACAACAAGAAGTTTTTTCATATAGTTTATTTTTCCCAATGTTACATCACGCTGGGGGAGCCACGTTGGGTATGTTTACAACTCAAGAAAACTCTTGTCCAATCAGAGGCCACCATTTGCATCTGTCATATTCGTTCCTGTCCGTTAGATGTATTCTTGTCCAATCAGAAGTCGCCATTTCAGAAAGTTCCATCTTCGGCCATGTTCGCTCTGAACCGTTTATTCTAATCATCGTCGGACAGGCCTGGATATTCTTCGGGCAGCATGTCCTGAAACAGTTGTTTGATAACGCCCGTCAACGCTTACCTTAACGCTTCAACGCCCTGGTGAACTAGCTCAGAAGCTCTGATTTTCATGGAATTGTCACTAATTCATTGGAAATGCACTAACGCCCGTCGTTACGCCTTAACGCCCGTCACAACGCCCGTCAACGCCCGTCGTGACGCCTAACGCCCGTCTCAATGCCCGTTAACGCCCGTCGTTACGGCTTAACGCCCGTTTCAACACCCGTCAACGCCCAGCTTAACGCTTCAACGCCCTGGTGAACTAGCTCAGAAGCTCTGATTTTCATGGAATTGCCACCAATCCATCGAAATGCAGTGACGGGCGCTGACGCCTTAACACACTTTCTTAACGCTTTAACGTCGCTATCGTTCAGTATAACCTAAACGTCTTCGGGCAATCCATGATACTGAAGCTCGAAGCTCTTACTTCGCTCATTCAACACTGAGATCAATCTCCATCGGCTCTTCAATCCGCGGCGAATCGACCTCCATGGGTTCTTCTATTCTCAGATGCATTCCGATAGAAACTGAAATATCCGGTCTCGAGAGTGGCGAGCGTGATCCGTGTATGACATTTCAGTGACGACTCAATTGACTGGGATGCTTAAAGGCTATATCACAATCCGCACATGTATGCATGGGTACTTCGTGGCTTGCACGTGTGTGACAACGCAAACTGTCCAGGTGATGAAAGCGCTTCGAGCAAGTTGTGCAAGAGAACAAATCGGCTGTGTATCTGGAAATGATGAATGCCGTAAAACTTTCGGCTCTTATAGACCAACATAGGAGTACCCGGATGTTCTACAGTCAGGGATGTACAAGAACCCGGATGTACCCGGATGTAAAAGTCCAGGATGTAAAAGTGCCCGGATGTTCACGAATGTACTACCATCCCGGACTTCTATCAGGCCCAGGTCCAGATCAAAGGATGGATACAGACTGAGGCTAATGGTGTACAAACGACCTTATATGACCACTCACTCACTCACTCACTCACTCACCGTCGTTAGTGCGTCCATGCGTTAAGACGGGCGTTGGGGACGCCTCACGGGCGTTTTGCACGCCTCACGGGCGTTTTGCACGCCGCACTCACTCACTCACTCACACACTCACTCACTCACTCATTCACTCACACGCGAATAAAAAACAAAATGAGATCTCACCAAAAAACTCTGTCTTGTGTGTTTTCTATATGAGCATAATGCATGAAACTGGCTTTGAACACCGTATTAGCCAATCAGTGGCCTAGAATGGAGCCAAAGGTAACCCATCCATGTCCAGAAAACATTACCCGGGTGTACAAGAACCCGGATGTAGGCGCGGACGTAGGCGAAAGCATCTCAGTACCCGGATGTAGGCGCAGACGTGAGCAAAATTCTAGTACCCGTCCATTGGTTCTTTTATCGATCGCTCATTGGCTCTTTTTCTCGACCGCTGATTGGTCCAAATGGAACTGCCCATCCTTCCCAGGTTAATTTACAATCCCCTTTTGTGGATATGTACAGACACCACCACCAACACCACCAACCCACACACTACCACACACACACACACACACACACACACACACACACCACCACCACCACCACCACCGCCACCGCCGTGGTGGTGGAGGTGGTGGGAACTCCCGTGTGGCAGAGCTCTTGGATCGGAGCTCTTGGAGCTCAAAGCCTGTGGAGCTCAGATCTCGGAAGTGACATTTGCATACGACCTCTGTGAGGTCACTTCCGCTTCCGTTCACGTGACCGGAACTGACCTTTGACACATGTTCATTCTTATATGTACAGACACCACCACCAACACCACCAACACCACCATCACACACTACCACACACACACACACACACACACCACCACCACCACCACCGCCACCACCGGGCGTTGACGGGCGTCAACGCCCGGCGGTGGTGGTGGGAACTCCCGTGTGGCAGAGCTCTCGGATCGGAGCTCTTGGAGCTCAAAGCCTGTGGAGCTCAGATATCGGAAGTGACATTTACATACGACCTCTGTGAGGTCACTTCCGCTTCCGTTCACGTGACCGGAACTGACCTTTGACCCCGGCGCGCGCTAACAATAACAATACCGGATAAAAATTGCGCGCCGGGGTCAAAGGTCAGTTCCTGTCACGTGAATGGAAGCGGAAGTGACCTCACAGAGGTCGTATGCAAATAGGTTTCCCGGTGGGACAAACATTGGACCTATACCCCCATAACCCGTATATGGGGCTATATGGTACTTTTTCAAAAATTTCACCGTTTCGTGCCGGGACACTTCCTATCATGTTTGTCTTGTCGAGACTAAGAAAACAAATCCAAACAACCATACCGCAAATGTCTAGAAGTAGGTTTCCCAGTGGGACAAACATTGGTCCTATACCCCTAGTATGGGACTATATGGGTCTCCCTGAACTTTTTTCAAAAATTTCACCGTTTCGTGCCGGGACACTTCCTATCATGTTTGTCTTGTCGAGACTAAGAAAACAAATCCAAACATCCATACCGCAAATGTCTAGAAGTAGGTTTCCCAGTGGGACAAACATTGGTCCTATACCCCCATAACCCGTATATGGGTCTATATGGGCTATAGACAGACCTCGAACTTTTTCCAAAAAATTCACCATTTCGTGCCGCGACACTTCCTATCATGTTTGTCAACGGCCGAGACACTAGTCCAGTCAGATGCCCCCTCACGAATGCTTCACTTTGATACCTCACTCGACCCAATCGGACCATGCAGCGTATTTCAAGTCTAGGGACTACTTTTTCTCCGCGGAAGCTTTCTTCCGCGACCGCATCACCGCCAGACCGCATCACCGCGGAAGAATACATGCCCAGGGACCCTTTGCCGGAACTATAGTGACCCAGAGTTACCTCCCCCTAGATTGGAACTCTTCTGTGTTGGAGGTAGTTTGTCATCGATGACGTCATCTCATTTGCATAAATCCTAAGGAATTTACTCTTACTATACTACTTACGTTACACAAATAAAAAAGTGTCTCTTTGGAGTGACGTAGTGAAGCTGACAATTGTAGACAGTCTCACCTGAAGTGACGTAGGTACATTACGCAGGTTACCTCCCTTTTTTCCCCCACCACCCACCCAGTGGTCCTCTTTCTCGTGAGTACTTACATGAGGGATGATCCTCGTTGAACGGTGACGGCAAGCTCATGATGCTATAACTACTAGCGAAATATACAGAATGAAATTGTCATCCCTATTTGGAGTTGCATTTCTTCTCAAGCTCATGTCTTGGATGATTTGATGACATCACGCGCGTTTACCCCTTCACGAGGTCAAAAGAATTGGCGGAATGTTAGTATATTTTTTTTCAGTGAAGCCCTAGACTCACCACTGAGCATTTATTTGCCATACAACTACGAATTTATAAAAGTTGGTTTTGTCCCCCGTGACCTGGGACAAAACCGAAGAATGCACGACATATTTATACATCAATGTAATTGACTTCAGTAAAATATACTTTCGTCTACTAATGATAAATGTATGTTTCAGGTCGATACTTTTTGTTACATTTGTAAGTACTTTATTCTCTTTTCAGTACCAGTCTCCATAGAATAGATACACTGGGTCACTTATGATATAAATGTATTCAAGAACGTTACTATTGTAACAAATTTGTTACACAATTGCCACAATATTAATGCCAACTATATCGACGTCGCTAAAATTAATTTTACATTGTATACATGTTAATATATTTTTTGATACTTTCTGCTTCTTTGTATTTGAAGGCACCTGTTAGATATAAAAGATACATTTGTATTGTGTATTTGTATATGTATTGTACAATCATGTTGAAAAGCGTTACAATTTTAACTTTAAAATGATAACCGATTTGTTACTCAGTTGTTAAAATTATAACAGATTTGTTACTCAGTCGTTACAATATTGCCAGCCGATTCAAATATAGAACACACAAGAGTACAATATAATATTCGCTCATAGGTTACAGAAAATTAAGAAATTTCTTTCTCAAACTCATTTCGTAATCAAATAACAGTTTAATGTTATGTTAATTTCCATATTTATATTTACTAATGACCATTTTTGCTATACTAATGATCATTTTTGCTATCAGAATAAATAATGTGATTAACCTCGTCAACATGTAGATTACTTAGTGCTCCATAATCAAGTTCTCTTATACCAAATAAAATTGTACTTGGATTGAGCTTAATTCTAATTTGGATACGTGCCGCTATTGTATTTTCCACCTCTGACCAGAGGTACTCGACTTGTTTACAATGCACAAAGAAATATTCAATAAAATTCACTTCATTTACTATACATACAGGACATTTGTTGGTGTCGTGTTTTCCCATTTTGTGCAACAAAATACCAGTCGAATATACATTGTGCAATATTTTCTACTGCAATACCCATAATCTCACTTCCTTACAACATTTGGAAGGAATATCATATTTTCTTATTCAAAACCGATTATACCACATGGCACAACAGATTTTGTTTTACATATTGGTATAACTCGTAGCAACCTCATGGCAAAAGTAAAGACGACCTCTTTCAGGTGGAGCTGGTAACGTATAACTGTTCTTCCAAACCTTAGGAATAGCGACTTTCAAAGCGTTGTATTCGAAATTTCTCATATGGTCCAGCTATATTAACGATCTGATCATAACTACACATTTTATTGTTGTCAAAAACATGTTTCATTCCAGTTGTACCTTGTTTAACCCAGTCCTTGAAATATAACGGTTTGTTATTATATAATACAAATTTATTATTAAAAAGCAACTGATCTGGGATTTGGTGCGTGTCTTATCCCATTATTAATTTGAATAGAATTAAAATGATATGTGAAATAAACGAATGTGGATTATGTAATTAGAGTATTTATAGGTGTATTAAGAAGACCATCATCTATTCATGCGGTTTGTGAGCGTACTATTTAAGTTGGGCTTTCAATATGTATCTAAAATAGACATTATCGCTGCGAGCGCACCACGTGTCGTGGTGTGTTTTAGCCCTATTTTGTTAAACCAGAACGTCAGATGGAGTCAGGCACAAGGTGTGATATCTTTCAATATCAATGCGTGCTTGTGCGAAACAAAAGTGAAATAGAATCATAAATCTGCATACATTAAGTTCCGATTGATATCCGGGAAACGCTTAGAACTCATCGGTGATCTAGGACCCCGGACCTTCCGAAGCCTATATGTTTGTTGGACTGGGAGGATTCGCTTCAATTTTAGCTTTGTGTAAATGAATCGTATCGGTATCATATTGGTTTCTGGTGTACCATAACGTAAAGTTCATCGATTTTGTATGCTCCAACTATAACTAGAAAGCCAAATGGATTCAGGCATGAGGTGTGATTGTTTTCAATATCGATGCGTGCTTATATATGCGAAACAAACGTGAAAATAGAACGATAAATCTGCATACATTATGTTCAGATTTATTTCCGGAAAAACGCTTAAAACGCATCTCAGGCGATCTATGTCCTCGGAGTTTCCGGGGCCTTCGCGGCCCCTGGACCCTCGCCAGTTGGGCTGTGATTTCCTTATTTTAGCTTTGTAAATGAATCGTATCGTTACGCGTATTGGTTTCTAGTGTTACATGACGTAAAGGTCATCGTTTTGTATACGTTAAATTCAACTAGAGAGACAGGAGAGGCGATTTTTTTTTCAATATCGATGCTTGTTTATATAAATGCGAAACAAACGTGAAAATAGAACCATAGATCTGCAAACATTATATTCAGATTTATTTCTGGGAAAATGCTTAGAACGCATCTCCGGCAATCTAGGACCTAGGCGGCCCCTGGACCCTCGCCTGTTGGGCTGTGATAGTAGTCTCCCATATGAATTTTTGCTGGATCCTCCCTTGTTATCGGACGCCAGTTGCTCAAATCATCCCATTACCTTTATGCGAGATGGTAATAATTCCTCGAGAGAGAGAGGAAGACATCGTCTCCTTTTCGTCAGCTGTTTGAATGATTCACCAACCATAAATTTGATTTTATTCCAGAAAATTCGATCCTGAAGATGATCCATTCTTCATTTTAATTAGTGCTTCTCCGGTTTCTTGTATCAAGATTTCGCCGTCACAGCTATTTTTCTCTGCATCAACTAATTGTGGAATGTTCAACCCTTCCGAGAGGTTTTCAAAATTGTCTTGCTCATTTTGAAATTCTGCTTTTTTTTGGAATAAAACGTATCCTAAAAATTATACTGAGTTCCAAGTATTTTGTTAGTATCTGAAATAATATCCCCTTTTGTTTAGCTTGAAATGTGAATATAGCAGTGTAGATGGACGTAGAGAAATGGTACTATCAGGGAAAGAAGGGAAGTAACTTTGTATGGAGAATGCAAAGTGGTTTCAGTATCACGCTTTTATGCCACTGCATGAAGCTCCGAAGACTTACTTCTTTGTATTTTATCTAGTTTTAGCACTCACAATTATTTTCGACAGTGCTACTTCGTCCCGCGTCCCAGCTTTTCTCGTATTCCGCCCCGCGTCCCGCATCCCAGTTCGCCAGTCACACTGGTCATGCATAGCATATTACATTGTGTCCCGTGTCCCGCATCCCATTTCGTCTACCATACATTCACACTCAACATATACCGTACATAACTGCGGATGGGCGAGGCATGCATGCAGCTGGCCTAATTTCTCCAGCGTCCCATGTCCCGCGTCCCAGTTCATCTGTGATATACGCTCGCATCTTAGAACATATCGTACCAACTATAATATATCAGTACAACATTGTTTAGGTGCCCTGTATCCCGCGTCCCAGTTCTCCTGTCATATATAGTATATAGCTTACCGGTCCAGTATCCCGCATCCCACGTCCCAGCTCTAATGTACCTGTACATTCTTACATGTACTTATATTCAACTTATGATGTATCTCTTAGGTGTCCCATGTCCCGTGTCCCAGTTCTCCTGTCGTACATACGCACTTAGATCCTACCTAATATTGGATGTATAGGCCTACGAGACAAGCGTTCTGTTTCGCTCTTTTGGTAAACTCATTTGCCCCCACCCACTCACTCTCTAATGTATATTCATACTATCTATACACTACATATATATATATGTACACACACACACATATATATATTGATGAAGTATATATATAAATCTATATATATTGGTGAAGTCTTACACCAAAGGCTTGCCATTACTTACCAAATTACAAAATGGTAAAACCACAAGAAGGTCTAGTGCATAGAGCAGGCATGGGAATTGTAACCACAGGAAAGTGTAAAATCTACTTCAAAAAGGTCTGAAATTTCAAAATTTTGATAAAAGTCTGCAATCAGCCTTATTGAAGAAAATTTCCATGCCTGATAGATATGGACGAGTGACCAATAGCCTGGGCACCACAACGGTCCCAGGGTGTAGCAATCCCGTCTTAACAACATCCAATCCCATAGATGGTGACAAACAAACGTATCGCAAACCTCCAGATACGGTCCTAAACGTCGTCCACAGTCTCCAAAGGAAACAGGATGTCAGTACAGCCCTGAACTGATGAAGCAATACCAACGAGAGTGAAATAGCCTCCGCAGGTACGTCCGTGTACGCCAAACGAGAAGTTTGGAAAGCTAGGAAGAACATATATAATATTTCCTGCTAGAAGAGGGACCGAAATGGGCACAAAACAAAACACGTGTTTGTACGCGAGAGCTCTAATCAGGGCCCATAACTCTGCCATGATTACAATTATAGACTGCAGAACAGAGTCGGAAGACGGACTCCGGAAAAAGCCATAAGGAGACATAAACCAAAGACAAATCCGTAAGAGTAGAACCTGTAGATATGCCGGGATGACGAAATCCGGTTCATACTCCATGAATCACACGACAGTGCATAAAATAGCGAAGTCTGGGGGAAAAAAATGACTAGGTGTTAGAGCCCATCAGCTGCACTAAGACCTAGACAATAGTTTCCCGTGAAGTATCAGCCAAACTCCAGCGGTAACAAGCTACCAGACTGCAGGAATATAAAAAAACATAAGTCATCTATGATCACAGAAGGTTATAATTAGATGTCATACATGTAGACTGAAAAACACTCCTGAAAACGATACAGCGCCCAAACCAGCTCCGGAACTGCAACGTCTGGAGTGAATCTCAGTACCCATCGGAAAGCGACGGGGTGAACAAACGACTCCATGCAACCATCATACTCCAGGGAGTGGAAGAAAAATTACGTGGAACGATGGGATGACACCTGAACAACCCGAGAGATCGTTCTAGAAGAAAAGCAGGCAGAAGGAGTAGCAGCGGCCGAGGAATGAGTCCTTCAGCCAGATTACGCCCAAACGTACGCAAAACGCTGCCAAGACAGCTGGAATCGTAGTATGAGAAAAAACAATCAGAAACAAAAAGTCGCTGAAATTACTCATAAATGAAGCATTCTACGAGTATAACAGTCACCCGGTCGTAAGAACCTGATAGAGAGTCCGACATACCGGAAACGTGATAAACTCGTAGCGACGATCCCTAAAAGCAGGAGCAACAGGGGAAACAAAACACAGTTCCCCGTGCTTGTTATGAAGGACAAAAGCTATGATAATGTCTGACACAACACAAGCGTAGGTTATTGAGAATTAGTTGACTTCCGCTGTAACGAGAGGAGTGTCAATTCTCGAACCAAAAATGTTCTCCAGCCCTCCTCGACGCAGTCTTACAAGACTGGCTGAGACGGAGGAAGAAACACCGGTCAAAAAGTTCTCCGATAAAAGTAGTGCAGTACCGGTGAGATTTGACCTCCAAAAACGATATAGGTGCGTACTGGGCCGAACACAACAACGCCACCGCAAAGATACCTCAGTGTCGGAAGAAAAGAACAGCAACACTACCGCCGGAATGAAGGCTCTTCCATCTATTCATCCACTAGAAGAGGAAAATAGATTCTGTGCTTACACTGCAGGTAATACAGAAACTGAAAAAGTCCGGGGTAGCTCGGTAAGTGACAAAGGTCATGGAAACCGAAGGAGTATCCTTCAGCATACAAACCCGTACATGTTGCTGAACTACTCCACAGCAAACTGAAGGAAACGATGACGAAGCGACGCAGCCTCATACACCACTCTGGATACTCACGTAAAAAGACGGAACCGACCAGGTCAGTCAAATCCGAATTAGCCCTCCTCGTATAGGAAGAACGGAAATGAGGAAGCCAGGAGTAGTGTATAGCAGCGACAGGGAAGTAACCTCAAGAAGAATAGCTAGAACGTAGTTTCTTCTAGTCACGTAACATCGAAGATGGTGTCCCCAAGCCGCGGTGTTAGACTACGTCGCCAAGAAGTCAGTCATCAATTCCACATTCTCTACCAGAAGTAAAGAAGATAAGGGAATGCGATTAAACATGAAAGGGTTCGAAGAAGCCAATCCGTGTTAAGCAGAATCAGATAACAAGTTCTGATGTTACTGACCGGAGTAATCGCAAACCCATGACGATCTGTGCATGCAAGAAGGCGAGTCGAAACAGGTCTTCCTAAAAGGTTCACTAAAGCACAGTCGAAGTGGAATACGAAGAGGATCAACCAAAATCCGCGAGGGAAGAAACCGTAGAAAATCTCTCCTCGTTTCATTAAGATGACCAACTCGGGGAGCATTGTCAGAATTTTTGGAGTAAAGATGAGACGTACAACTAGTTGAACGAAACAAACCCAAAACGTTTGGATCAAACGAATCGATCCAAATTCTGACAAAAAAACCATATCCGGTGATGATGCTCCCATGACGCAACAGCAACACCCAACCCTCACGGCCTACATAAATCATATGGGTCAACGAGGAACCGGCAAGGACGGTAAAGGAAATCGCATGCGCGACCCTCGTTAAAACCCCAAGATAAATGTAAAACTGACCGGACGACCCGGATGAGGCTGTGACACTACAAAATGAGTTATATTCCGGAGTGAAAACCGAAATAGAATTCATAGTGTCTAGCTGCAAAATAATACAACAATGTATCAACTTCCAAGTTGATAAAAGTTGTAGACAAGAAAGAATGCTCTATGTAAGATAGGCAGAACTTCAGGCAGCTAGATATACGAATAAACCACCAGTGATCTCGGAACGGTAATAATAAAAATAGACCGAAGTACCGTTATAAAGGTTTTATACGAAACGTATAAAAAAACTAAACAGACGAGACACAGAGGTGGAAATTCGTCAAAGCGGAAACCGTTGAAGCAATTAATGGAGTGAAATATCCTAATGCATAAACAGTTCCGTAGTGACCAACGTAAGCGTTTGCACGGTCGAAACCAATACGTAAAACGTATACGATGATCAGATGTCTTCACAACTTACGATAGTAAGTTAAAGAGTGAACGAACGGAAATAACAAGTGCCCCAGGGGCTATAACCGACGAGCACAAATTGAAGACGAGTTACTCTCAATAGCTGCGTAATTATCACCAAAAAGTTGTTAAAATGGATCAGCAACATCATGGTGACATAATCTGTACTTCCTCACCGGACGTGACAGAAACTGTTGAGAGTTAGCCGGCCTAACTGGGTATTTAGGCCGGAGACGCAGATGCACGACAACCAGTGCCTGAAAAGGATAGGATAAAAACGATACCCTATGCCTAACAGGACCGAAATGGAAGATAAGATCTGCATAACCGGAAGTAGTCGAATGTGATGTCAGACCAGACTGACTGATAACATTCAACGTTGCCGGACGTGGAGAAGCAACCGAGACAATAGCATACGATGAGCCCTGTAGCGCCACCCCTCCCTTTCTTCCGTAACGGACAGGTACGGGGGGATACAAGGCGGAGTAGGCCAGTTATTCTTATCGTAGAATAAACAGCCCGATAAAGTAGGCATTTATTCTTTATCGTAGAATAAATAGCTCGGTGATACATCGTATCATGTCAGTAAAATCGGAAGCGGATGCCACGTAAATTGAAACATGCGCCGCAGATAGCTAGGCCGCAACTGCGGGCATGTAACCTTAACTTCCACGTCTCAGAATCGGTGCGTGGTACATACGTTGAATACCTCACGGACCGATGAGAACGTAAGAAACACCCGTAGAGTGGGACATAACATGATAAGTCACACGACGAGGTACATAAGTGGAAGTAACTGCAGCCGTAGACGAAGCTTCCACAGAAACAAAAGTGGAAGACCCGTGATATAACGATGATACCGGAAGGTATGTAGATACCGGGAGGTACAACGTTAATGGTTGCATGTAACCATCCGATGAAATCGGAATAAACGCATACCGAAAGACGGGGCTACGTTGTTCCAGTACCGGTTTAACAGAATGAGGGGGCGCTGACGATGTAATACATAGCAGAGCCCTCGATAAGTTCGGCACATTCAATAAAGAACGGCGAATTTCTGTAAACCGCAGCCCCCACAATTCACCTCAGCAATTCTTTGCCGAGGTAAATGCCGTGGCACAATCAGTTCACCTCCGCAATATTTACATGGAATATTTATTATTGCCGAGATGACCTTTCTGAATTGTGAGGGCTGAAAACCGGAACCTGGAGTAATAACGACCGAGTGGTGTTATTACGTGTAGGTGCAATAGTAAAGGTAGCTTGCGCTAGCACAGAAGCTTAAGTACCATTACAAAACGACAATACCGCAAAGTATGTAGATATTGGAAGGTATGACGTTAATGATTGCAGATGCATAAGTAAAGGTAGGTTGCGCTGTAGTAGATGCGGCAGTACCATTACTAATACAACAATGATACCCGAGGGTGTGAAGATCCCGTATGGTATGATGTTGGTTGCATATGAGTGTCCGATAAAATCGGACGTGACGTAGATTGATATTGTATATCAGTCGATGCATAAGTAAAGGTAGGTTGCGCAGATGCTGCAGTACCATTACTAATACAACAATGATACCTGAGGGTGTGAAGATCCCGTATGGTATGATGTTGTTAGTTGCATACGAGTGTCCGACGTAGGTTGATATTGTATATCAGATGGTGCATAAGTAATGGTAGGTTGCGCCAATGCTGCAGTACCAATACTTTGCATGCATCTATCCACAGTGGCTGGGATAGATGCAGATTGATATAGAATATCAGTAGATGCACAAGTAAAGGTAGGTTGCGCCAATGCTGCAGTACCAATACTTGACGAAACTACCGGCATGTAACAAGATACAGTAGGGTAATTCGAATGCATATATCTATCCACAGTGGGATAGACGCAGACCGTGCGGGTCTGCGATAATCCAGTCCCGATATGACAGACTGTGAAGGTCCTGACTTTAGCAGATGAACAGGCGCCCTCGATAAATTCGGCACGTTCCTTAATAGGGAACGGCTATAGTCTACATAATCGGGGGGCTGGATTATTACCAACAGATGTGTTTATAGATGCAGCAGTCGTCGGAAACGAACTGCGCTGATTGGTTGTTAATTTATGTAATGACGAATCCTTAACAGGGACATTAGTCACAAACTCCGAACTTACCATTCCGTATTGAGAGCCCGATGTCGGAATTGACGTCGTGGTTGAAAGATCCAAGGTGGCCGTCAAGGTGAAGGTCGTCTGATTGTTGACATGACGACCGCCATCTTGTTCCCCCAACCCGGCCGTAACAATATCGGAATTAGTGGGTGGTGGAGATACATTAACAACCTCCGGAGAATTAACGCGAGCCGGAAGAGCCGAAATGGAATTCGCAACGGACATTACTACCGAGCCTTGTATCTCCGACCCATTCCCGAAAGACTGAGGCGGAGATACGACCAAATTCTCGGCCCCGGTAAAGCCGGGCGGCGG
>JAVTVY010046086.1:0-20313 GCA_036873755.1 Hanleya hanleyi
ATGTAGGTTATTATAGCGCTGCCTTACATGTAGGTTATTATAGCGCTGCCTTACATGTAGGTTATTATAGCGCTGCCTTACATGTAGGTTATTATGGCGCTGCCTTACATGTAGGTTATTATGGCGCTGCCTTACATGTAGGTTATTATGGCGCTGCCTTACATGTAGGTTATTATGGCGCTGCCTTACATGTAGGTTATTATGGCGCTGCCTTACATGTAGGTTATTATGGCGCTGCCTTACATGTAGGTTATTATAGCGCTGCCTTACATGTAGGTTATTATAGCGCTGCCTTACATGTAGGTTATTATAGCGCTGCCTTACATGTAGGTTATTATAGCGCTGCCTTACATGTAGGTTATTATAGCGCTGCCTTACATGTAGGTTATTATAGCGCTGCCTTACATGTAGGTTATTATGGCGCTGCCTTACATGTAGGTTATTATGGCGCTGCCTTACATGTAGGTTATTATGGCGCTGCCTTACATGTAGGTTATTATGGCGCTGCCTTACATGTAGGTTATTATAGCGCTGCCTTACATGTAGGTTATTATAGCGTTGCCTTACATGTAGGTTATTATAGCGCTGCCTTGCATGTAGGTTATTATAGCGCTGCCTTGCATGTAGGTTATTATAGCGCTGCCTTGCATGTAGGTTATTATAGCGCTGCCTTACATGTAGGTTATTATAGCGCTGCCTTACATGTAGGTTATTATAGCGCTGCCTTACATGTAGGTTATTATAGCGCTGCCTTACATGTAGGTTATTATAGCGCTGCCTTACATGTAGGTTATTATAGCGCTGCCTTACATGTAGGTTATTATAGCGCTGCCTTACATGTAGGTTATTATAGCGCTGCCTTACATGTAGGTTATTATGGCACTGCCTTACATGTAGGTTATTATGGCACTGCCTTACATGTAGGTTATTATAGCGCTGCCTTACATGTAGGTTATTATAGCGCTGCCTTACATGTAGGTTATTATAGCGCTGCCTTACATGTAGGTTATTATAGCGCTGCCTTACATGTAGGTTATGATGGCACTGCCTTACATGTAGGTTATTATAGCGCTGCCTTACATGTAGGTTATTATAGCGCTGCCTTACATGTAGGTTATTATAGCGCTGCCTTACATGTAGGTTGAATAAAAGAAATTTCTAGCTTCACAGGCCAATTTTAGGCACCACGTCAACCCTTTTTTATCACCCTCAGCAAAAAATCTTTTCTTCTCCTGTTTTTGCACAATTCTCTCTCAAAGCTTTGCCAAAATAATCTTTTTGAACATCGAGTCAAAGAGTTGTTTGACGTTTTCTTTTATTTGAAGGAAATAGTATTATTTAGGGCTGTAACTCAAAGAATGCTGTTGGTTTCATACAAATAGTATTAAACTACTGCATCAGTTTGCCATAAAATCTGGATAAACTTGATCTGTGTGAAAGGAAAAGAAAAAAAACAATGATAAAAAAGCCTCCCTCTCTCAACACTTATTTCAGAAAGTGCCTTTGAAGCTAGTGATCAACTTTATCCAGCCTTACTGAAGCACAATGGCATTTGGGGAGCAGGAGTCCCCAGAATACATTACATTGGACAGGATCCGGTCAGGTTCACCAGATATCTCCTCTGGAAATCTATTCCATGCAGTTATACAAATTAAAATAGTAACGAATGCCGACTTCACGGGAAAGGATGCGACTGTGAGCGTGTCGAAAACTGGGGTCTTCATAAACCCAGAACCGGAACCTGTTCAGCAAGAGTGGAACGCGATTTGCAAAGTTTGCTCGATGAATGCTGTAGGCAGACGTGATACTTCACATTATCCTGATACTGGGTCAACCAGTTCTCGATATATCTCGATCCTTAATCAAGCCAGTGTACATGGTGTATCGATCAATCTGTTAGGATCGATACACTGGCTTTGTTAGTTACACATACTAGTCCTGGATATAAATAGGTCAAGAGGTTTCCTGTGAATCAAACCAATCAGTGAATGCACTAAGCTAGCTGATTATGTCAATCCGCTGTGAGGTATGAGATGTGACAGGTTAGGATTTCATCGCAGGTCAAAGTGCTTTGATGTCAGAAGTCAAATCAAAAACCACAGGCTTGGGATACCAACATGCTAAATCAAAACAAGCGCGGGGATAAAATTACGAGATTGTATAATAGAGACATCCACACAAGAACTCTTTCGAATCACCAACCAAACATGTCCAGGTAAACCCTCTGCGAGGATTTAGGATTTACCTGTACTTGTGAAGATGGTTAATGATGAGTACCAAGTGAAGGAGCAACAAGCTCCATGTTTTTAATATTGGGATGACCCAGCCTGGGATCGACCCCAGGACCTCCAGCATGCGAGGCAGATGCTCTTACCACTCAACCATCTCGGTGTGGTCACATCATAAGACAAAACTATGGTTCACCAATTAGGTCCGATAAATATCTCAAAATAAAAAAAAAATGTAAAACAAAATGAACAAACCTTGTCCTTTTCCAAGATGGCTGCCTGTTTCTTTCTCTCAATCTCCCACTCCTCATCTGTTTCATAATCTGATGACTCCGACCTCTGCTCCTCTTCATCACTCTCCTCCGCCGCTTTCTCCTGAACAGTTATAAATAACAAATATCATACACAAAACTTCAACAGCTGAGCCGAAACTTCAAGAAGAGGAAATCTGGATGGAAAAGCTCATATCTCTGAGCAGGGGTGTGATGTAATAATTTCCATGTGGTAAGGCCAGAATATTTCAGTAATGGACGGAACCTGATTTTGGGTTCTGTGTATTACATCCATAGGATCCCATCATAACCTTCCCCTCTAAATAACATACAGCTCAGCTTATCCATCAGAAACCGTATAGGTTCCATAAATTAGCTGACACAGAACCTACAACTATTGGTTCCTTGAAATAGTCTGGCCTGATGGTAACCCATTGAGTTTTAGGTAACGGATTTGAGTCTGCTTAAATCAGGTATGCATAACATCTAGGCACCCCGGTGAGAGCCTCTTGCCATAAAATCACCTCCCTGATGAGCATTGAAAATATCAAATACACTTAAATTAGTACACCAGTTGTTTAGAAACAACTGTCTGAAATGTGCTAATCTACAATATTTCGTAGCAATCAGTTGACATAGAAATGAATGAGCAAAACCTAATGTCCCAACTCAAAATGTTATGTAATTTTTCCAAGGCTTGCCTTTCAACTGTTCTGGAATCCAAGTCAGTTATACCTGATCTACCTGTAAATGATTGTATCTCATCTATGCAAACTTTCACACACCCACAGACTTGTGTCATGTTATCATGTTTATTGTGAGATGCCCCACCCCCCACCCCCACAGAGATCATCTGCCACCAGTGTGAATGGCCAGCTTAAGGCGGCAGATGCTCAATCAGGCATACAAAATTTTGCCATGCATAACCATGATGACCAGATACATGTAATAGACATTACAGCTAAAATTTTACATTTAACAAACATTTATTCCCAATTTGGTCTCACCTTTAGAAAGAAATGAAACAGTAGGCCTACTTAAGGAATGTTGAACGTGTTCAATGAAGTTTTTTCTGTATATTTGGATCCCCAGGTGAGATACAGG
Source organism: Hanleya hanleyi (assembly GCA_036873755.1). Taxonomy (NCBI): domain Eukaryota; kingdom Metazoa; phylum Mollusca; class Polyplacophora; order Lepidopleurida; family Hanleyidae; genus Hanleya; species Hanleya hanleyi. Next base: position 3,605 of record JAVTVY010046086.1, read on the forward strand.
TCCTTAACATAAATGAGAACAATTGAAGGTGTGAGTGAGTGAGTGAATATGATCTAACGTCGCTTTCAACTTATTTTTCAGTCATATCACGACGTTGGGTCCTATTCCTTTTCACACCCAGGAACCACACGGGTGGGGTCCTATTCCTTTTCACACCCGGGAACCCCACAGGTGCCTCAGTTAGTCGCCTCTTACAACAAGCTGTCTGAGGAGCTGAGGCCTATTCTTACCATGACCTGCGGTGGCACAACAACATCTCAGGTCAATCCCCGGAAGCCCCATGGGGCTAGAACAATTGAATAACATTTGAGAAAAATAGCTCTAGGTAAAACCCAAAATTTTCTCATGACTTTGGCTAATAATATCAGCTGAGATTGTGAAATTCAAACTGCACGGGTGTATTTCATCGAGAAAAATAAGCATCCATCTGATTAGTGATCACTGCAAACATACCACAACAAACTTGTCCCAGGCTCTGTAATCATAGCTGTTGATACGCTTTGGTTTATTCGTAACTTCCTCCGTAGCCCCATTCTCACCCTCTTCTGTCTTCTGTACCTTCTTTCTCTTCTTCTTCTTTAACAAACTGTTACGAACTGGAGGTAACTTCTGTAATGATATAAGCTTACAGGTATGGTGTTTTGTAAGCCCTCTAATAATTCAATCACCTTATCAGAATACAAGAACCTTCAATTTTGAGGACAAAATTCCATCAGTTATTTTCAGGCCAAAAGGTTACCATGAAATTTACATTCATGGTAACTTACATTCATGGTAACCTATGGCAACCTATTGCATAATTATTAATCTATTATCATGTTACTGGTCAGAATTATGGAGACCAGAAATAGGTTACCATTTATATTTTCCAGAAAACAGGTTGTAAACCACCTTACATTGAGGCCTGATTTAATAAATCTGACTTAAAATAATTGAGGAAGAAATAATGGGTTATCTGCATGATTCTGAAACATTCAGTCAACTTAGTGTCCTTATAAATTAGATCACTCCCTTTTTTCGTGGCAGAACATTTGACTTCCTGTGATACATACTGGATGAATACCATTGAGGGCTTATTAATGGGATCTCGTGGAGCACCCATATATTCACCTTCTCAGCAACTTACATGTACATGCCCCGGAAGCTCCTGGGGTCTAAATCACCGTGGACGCGTTCTGAGCGATTTCCGGCGAATAAAATCACTCTGCAATGAAGTGTATTTTTAGTTCTTTCCTAATCCTTTTACCATGAAAACGCAATCGATGGTGATTTTCTGCAAAGCTGAATTACAATAAATTATGTGTAAAGTACATGTACCATAACCAAGACACAGTGTGTAGACGTAACCGATATAATTCTTTTGGGCAATGGGGTGTTGATAAATTCATTGCAGAAGTAACGCCATCTACATTCATGATTTAGCTATAGCCATATAGCGCTCGTAGTTTTTTAGTTAAGATTCATAGCGTCTCCCTTTCCTCACCGCTATGCCGACGACAAATACATTTCCCTGGTGGTAACTTATTCGAACATCTCCATGGCGCACTTATTATTATGTCTCCCCCAACTATGTTGGGGGGAGACATCTAGTGTTTGTGCTGTTTGTGCTGTCTGGATGGATGTCTGTCTGGATGGATGGATGTCTGTCCGTCCCCTTGCCTTGTCTGCAAGATATCTTGAGAACTACTGGATGGAATTTCACCAAACTTGGATGGAAGCTTCATTGGGATAGCCCCCTCATTTGATTAGGTTTTGGTGTATGTGCGTGCATTCATCCGTGTCCGGTGTCCGTCCGTCCGTCCATCTACTTGTACATGTATATACAGGGCTTGTCTGCAAGATATCGGGAGAACTACTGGATGGAATTTCACCAAACTTGTATGGAAGCTTCATTGGGATAGCCCCCTCATTTGATTAGGTTTTGGTGTATGTGCGTGCATTCATCCGTGTCCGGTGTCCGTCCGTCCGTCCATTTACTTGCACATGTATATACAGGGCTTGTCTGCAAGATATCTGGATACTGGATGGAATTTCACCAAACTTGGATGGAAGCTTCATTGGGATAGCCCCCTCATTTGATTAGGTTTTGGTGTATGTGCGTGCATTCATCCGTGTCCGGTGTCTGTCCGTCCGTCCATCTACTTGTACATGTATCAGAGTTAGATACAGGGTCTCACAGCGTCCTTAAAAAGGACACAACTATAAAATCAAATGACCATTTTTCCACAAAATCAAATGACTTTATTTTAGAAAACTCATAGATTAAAGTGAATATCAGGAGCAAAAGGCACAGTAGTTTGTGTAAAACACTCAAAGAACACAAACTGACAATGTTTTGGCATGTTCAACACCATTTGAGTGATATTAGCCATTTTGCAAAATTAGTTTTTTCAAATAGCAACAAAGCTATTTTCAAACAAGGACTTTGGCGAAAATCCTGTATCTAACCCTGTGTATATACAGGCCTTGTCTGCAAGATATCTTGAGAACTACTGGACAGAATTTCACCCCACTTGGATGGAAGCTTCAGTGGGATAGCCCCCTCATTTGATTAGGTTTTGGTTTGTGTGTCTGCATTCATCCATGTCCGGTGTCCGTCCGTCCGTCCATCTACTTGTACATGTATATACAGGGCTTGTCTGCAAGATATCTGGAGAACTACTGGACAGAATTTCACCAAACTTGGATGAAAGCTTCATTGGGATAGCCCCCTCATTTGATTAGGTTTTGGTGTGTGTGCATGCGTTCATCCGTGTTCGGTGTCCGTCCGTCCGTCCATCTACTTGTACATGTATATACAGGGCTTGTCTGCAAGATATCTGGAGAACTACTGGATGGAATTTCACCAAACTTGGATAGAAGCTTCACTGGGATAGCCCCCTCATTTGATTAGGTTTTGGTGTATGTGCGTGCATTCATCCATGTCCGGTGTCCGTCCGTCCATCTACTTGTACATGTATATACAGGCCTTGTCTGCAAGATATCTGGAGAACTACTGGACAGAATTTCACCAAACTTGGATGAAAGCTTCATTGGGATAGCCCCCTCATTTGATTAAGTTTTGGTGTGTGTGCATGCGTTCATCCGTGTTCGGTGTCCGTCCGTCCGTCCGTCCGTCCATCTACTTGTACATGTATATACAGGGCTTGTCTGCAAGATATCTGGAGAACTACTGGATGGAATTTCACCAAACTTGGATAGAAGCTTCACTGGGATAGCCCCCTCATTTGATTAGGTTTTGGTGTATGTGCGTGCATTCATCCATGTCCGGTGTCCGTCCGTCCGTCCATCTACTTGTACATGTATATACAGGCCTTGTCTGCAAGATATCTGGAGAACTACTGGACGGAATTTCACCAAACTTGGATGGAAGCTTCAATGGCATAGCCCCCGCATTTGATCAGGTTTTGGTGTATGTGTGCATGCATGCATCCGTGTCCGGTGTCTGTCCATCCGTTCATCTACTTGTATCGCTTCTTTGTAATTAATATTTTTAGATACGCAGCTTTGTTTAAGATACTTATTGCATTCATTTTATAGCACTTTCCCTTAAATAATGTGCCCATTCAAGGCAGGGTGGGAGGATGGGGGAGACGTATGTTTTTGTTAAAAAAACAACCAGCATAGGCTTCATGCCGGAGCGGCAACTCAAGGGTCAAAGCGGAACCTCTAGTTACCTTTGTGCCCTATTGGACCTTCATTAACTTGAGAAAAAGGGCCGCCATGAATAACGAGAGATCCTGAAGGATCTTGGCGCCCACCATTGTCCGACAATTGTAAGCTAATGACTAGAGGATCTTTTTGACCATTGTTACTAAGAAGAAACGATTGATTTGTAATTTTGTTTACAGAATTTCGAATTTGAGCGAAAAAGATCGGAAAAGGGACACTGAAAAACACCAAGATATAATCTAAGTTTCAGGAGTTTCAAGATTTCTAGAAACTGTACTAATATCGGTTGTTGTAATACAAGAGAAATGAGCAAAGGTAGTCTGAAAGTGAAAGTACATGTACAGAGGATCCTTCGCCTTTGTTTTGTAGTATTTTTTTTTATTTATTTTTTTTTGCACATGTCATCATTGGGTACTGGAAGGGAGGTCCAATCTCTTTGACACTTTGGCATGAGCCATGAAACATACTTAAGATTTTATAATTAGGAACGAATGCTAATTCTGTTCTGTTTACTGGGCTAGTTTGAGATGTCTCTTTCAAGATATCATGCTCGAAAATAGTAAGATGGTACAAGGGATCCGGTCCACACAGTAATGTTGAAACTTCAAAAGTGCCTGAATCCTGATTATCTCCCTTGGATCGAAACATGCAGTAGTCTACAGTTGTCGAGTTGTGACATTGAGCCACAAGAGTGACGTCCCTTCATGTAGCCGACCCGCCGGCAGACGAAAGGATGGAGCAGTTCACTTGCTACTGCATGGACTAAAGAAAACTGATTTAAAATTTGAAGAAATACACTTTAATTCCGAATTATTTGAACTCCTTGATATGGGAGGTGAAGATATGGATGTTCTCTATAGTCAATATATAGAATATGCCCCACCGTTTGATCCGCCGACTCGTGTGATGCAACGTCACAACTCGAGAATACCGTATTAATTTCAAGCGTAAGGCCATTCAAAATATTATTTATGTTTACCGTAACCCGACCGACCCGAAAAAAACGTAGCTGCGCAAAAATAAATTGTCCGGCATATTTTTTTTTCGTTTTCGCGAACCTGTAAAAATGTCTGTTTCAAGGGGAATAACTCCTCGCGCATCCCGTAAGGGGAGTTTACTCTCTCGCTGGTGGCGCTGCTGGTGAAGGCCATCAAAATGGCGGACACGGACGTTGAGCAGTCGAAATAACGCCTGTCTACCTATCGCCGACAAGTCATTTTTTCAAGTGACAACTAAATTAAAATGCCGCCTGTCGCCGCGACAAGTAACTGTTCTGTCCTAAAAATACTGAATTACGATCTAATACAGGCCTAATATGACTGAATGACTGAGTTGTGTTCCTGGAAACAGTTTAGTTTTATTTATATCGGACATTCTGTTCACTTCGACGTGCATCCCGCTCTCATGCATACAACACGAGAGCTGACTGTTCATGCCTGGCAACTTCAAGTCGAAAACGAAACCAGAAGAAGCTGAGCGATTCTTACATTTTATTTCGGAGAATAGGAGCTCAATAAAACTTCGTCAGTGAGTATTTTAATCGGAAGAAAATCGTGCTTGCCAACACGGGCAGCTAACATGAAAGTTGCCCATGCCGATTTTTACTTGCTCCAGACAAGCGGACAAGCGCTAACGTGTTACACTCGCGAGTTGATCGAGTGAACATGGTGAAGGCAACAACAAATGCTTTTGCTTGATAATTTGTCAGGACAATTCAACATTTTCATTTTGGAACTTTTTTTGAGGAGGTAAAACTCAATTTCAAAATTTCCCCAAACCTGAATTTTTCGTTCAGTCAAGTTTTCAATCGGGGTTACCCACAAAAAAGTTGTTAAAATCCCCCTGTTGTTATGATCCTTAAGAAAATATCGTTCCAGCAAAATTAATCTTATAATTGAACATTCTGTTGACATTTTACACTAAACAGTCTGGTGAGAGAAATGAGCCTGCTGAGTCAACATCAGGGAGTGAGGACATTGATCTTGGCTATGCAGAGCTAGAGGAAGGAGACAAATTTGTCGCTGTCATAAACGTCTCCCGATCGAGAAAAGAAAACTTGTGTTCAAATTCTCCAATGCCTGCAAAATGGAGAGACTGATTGGAATATATGAATGATGACAGTAGGGTGAAAAAAAAGTTTCAGTATAGGAGTGACAAGCTGAAGTACCAGGGGGCAAGTAAAAAATAGTTACCTGTTAGAGTGACAAATAATTCTCAAAAAACGTTGTCGTATTAGTGTCTGTCATTGAACAGGGATTTTGTGAACGGGGAATTAGTGATAAAAAACAAAATAAAACGTTTTTGCTCATCGAAAACGTTAAGAGATGTTCTAGCTTGTGTGTCTGATGTATCTGACAGCACAAATTTGTTTGTATCAAGGCATGTCGCCTGGACTCTTCGTGAGCATTTGAAACTGAATGCGACTCTGACGATGATCTGAACATTCACGGGCAAAAAAAAAAAAAGGCAAAAAAAAAAAATTTCCCTACCTACCTACCTACCCACCTTTTTCTAATTGCGTTACGGTAAACACATTTTTTTTTTAGAATGGCCTAACTTGGATTTTCGAATCGGACTAAAAAAGGTATATTGCACTACTAGGCCCCATGTGGGACCTGTGTATCAAATTTCAGAAAGATCCATGAAATATTTCTTGAGAATTCACGATAACAATGTTTCAACGGGAAATTCAAGATGGCCGCCTTGTGGCCATATTGGATTTTCGATTCGGACCGAAAAAGGTATCTTGCACAACTAGACAAGGAGAAAGTGTGTACCAAATTTAACAAAGATCCATGCAGCAGTTCCTGAGAAATCACGATAACAAAATGGGAAAATCCAAGATGATCATATTGGATTTTCGATTCAGACCGAAAAAGGCATCTTGCATATCGAGACCCTAAGGGGAACCTGTGTACCAAATTTGAGAAAGATCCATGCAGTATTTCCGGAGAAATGACGATAAAGTTCCATGGAGAAATCCAAGATGGCTGCCTGGTGGCCATACTGGATTTTCAAAGAGGACCGGGAAAGGCATCTTGCACAACTAGACACCAAGCGGAACCTCTGTATCAAATTTGAGACAGATCCATGAAGTACTTCCTGAGAAATGACGATAAATTTTCATGGGGAAATCCAATATGGCTGAAGGTGGCCATATTGGATTTTCGAATCGGATCAAAAAAGGTATCTTGCACAACTAGACCCCAAGGGAAAACTGTGTACCAAATTTGAGAAAGATCTATGCAGTAATTCCTGAGAAATCACGATAACACGGTTTCATGGAGAAATCCAAGATGGCTGCCTTGTTGCCATATTGGATTTTCAATTCGGACCGAAAAAGGTATCTTGCACAACTGGATCCTAAGGGGAACCTGTGTATCAAATTTGAGAAAGATCCATGCAGTACTTCCTGAGAAATGACGATAACAAAGTTTCATGGCGAAATCCAAGATGGCTGCCTGGTGGCGATATTGGATTTACGAATCGGAACAGACACAACTAGACCCCAAGAGGAACCTGTGTACCAAATTTGAGAGAGATCCATGCAGTAGTTCCTGAGAAATGGCCATAACAAGGTTTCATGGGGAAATCCAAGATGGCTGCCTGGTGGCCATATTGGATTTTCGAATCGGACCAGGAAAGTTATCTTGCACAACTAGACCCCAAGGGGAACCTGTGTACCAAATTTGAGAAAGATCCATGCAGCAGTTCCTGAGAAATCGTGATAACAAGATTTCATAGGGAAACCCAAGATGGCTGCCCGGTGGCCATATTGAATTTTCGAATCGGACCAGAAAAGGTATCTTGCACAACTAGACCCCAAGGGGAACCTGTGTACCAAATTTGAGAAAGATCCATGCAGTAGTTCCTGAGAAATCGCGATAACAACGTTTCATGGGGAAATCCAAGATGGCTGCCTGGCGGCCATATTGGATTTTCGAATCGGACCAAAAAAGGTTTCATGCACAACTAGACCCCAAGGGGAACCTGTGTACCAAATTTGAGAAAGATCCATGCAGTAGTTCCTGAGAAATTGAGATAACAAAGTTTCATGAGGAAATCCAAGATGGCTGCCTGGTGGCCATATTGGATTTTCGAATCGGACCGAAAAGGTATCTTGCACAACCAGACCCCAAGGGGAACCTATGTACCAAATTTGAGAAAGATCCATGAAGTAGTTCCTGGGAAATGGCGATAACAAGGTTTCAAGGGGAAATCCAAGATGGCTGCCTGGTGGCCATATTGGATTTTCGAATCGGACCGAAAAAGGTATTTGACACAACTAGACCCCTAGGGGAACCTGTGTACCAAATTTGAGAAAGATCCATAAAGTAGTTCCTGAGAAATGGCGATAACAAGAATTGTTTAAGGTTTCATGGGGAAATCCAAGATGGCTGCCTGGTGGCCATATTGGATTTTCGAATCGGACCGAAAAAGGTATCTTGCACAACCAGACCCCAAGGGGAACCTATGTACCAAATTTGAGAACGATCCATGAAGTAGTTCCTGTGAAATGGCGATAACAAGGTTTCAAGGGGAAATCCAAGATGGCTGCCTGGTGGCCATATTGGATTTTCGAATCGGACCGAAAAAGGTATTTGACACAACTAGACCCCTAGGGGAACCTGTGTACCAAATTTGAGAAAGATCCATAAAGTAGTTCCTGAGAAATGGCGATAACAAGAATTGTTTAAGGTTTCATGGGGAAATCCAAGATGGCTGCCTGGTGGCCATATTGGATTTTCGAATCGGACCGAAAAGGTATCTTGCACAACCAGACCCCAAGGGGAACCTATGTACCAAATTTGAGAAAGATCCATGAAGTAGTTCCTGGGAAATGGCGATAACAAGGTTTCAAGGGGAAATCCAAGATGGCTGCCTGGTGGCCATATTGGATTTTCGAATCGGACCGAAAAAGGTATTTGACACAACTAGACCCCTAGGGGAACCTGTGTACCAAATTTGAGAAAGATCCATAAAGTAGTTCCTGAGAAATGGCGATAACAAGAATTGTTTACGGATGGACGGACTGACTGACGGACGACGGACGGACGGACGGACGGACGACGGACCACGGACGAAAAGTGATTTGAACAGCCCACCATCTGGTGATGGTGGGCTAAAAATACCATAATCGATGTTGTGATCATCATCCCCTGTATACACGGGGTCTATTATGACGGAAATGCCCATCTTCTTGACCCTCGATTTCAGGTGATTTTGAGGCTCCATAGGGATAATTTTAACGTCTGTAATTAATTTTTGACCGACGAATGGCCATTTAGTCTGCCATTTCTGTATTTTTATTCATGGCGGCCCATTTTCTCAAGTTAATGAAGGTCCAACAGGGCGCAAAGGTAATAATAAGTGCGCCATGGAGATGTTCGAGTTACCATCAGGGAAATGTATTTGTCGTCGGCATAGCGGTGAGGGAAGGGAGACGCTATGAATCTTACCTAGTAGTTTTTATAACGAGCCATGCTAACAGTAAACTGCTAACAGTAAATTATTTCATGGACGCAAAAAGAAACATGTGGCTGTCGCCATCGGGACCCCTCGGGCCGGGCCCAGAGCAATTGTGGAAATAATGTTTCTGACCCCAACAACTCACATATTTGGGGTGGGCATAATTTTACCTGTATGATATAGATCATAGACAGACAAAACAATATAGCAATAGAGCAGTAATTACCTATAGTAGATGTAGTCGAACGATTACTGTCTATTCACAGCAATCCACACAGGTTTGTGTGAACTCCTGAAAAACACATCCCATGGCACCGACTTTCAATAGGCTTCTGGTACTGGCTGTATTAAACAACTGTATGAAGTTTCATTGTTGTGAGTGAAGGACTTTTGAGATAATGTGTTTACAAGGATATGGACCAACAGACATGTATAAAGGGGCAGAACTCCTGAAAAACACATCCGATTACACCGACTTTCAATAGGCTTCTGGTACTGGCTGTATTAAACAACTGTATGAAGTTTCATTGTTGTGAGTGAAGGACTTTTTGAGATAATGTGTTTACAAGGATAAAAACAGACAGACATGTATAAAGGGGCATAACTCCTGAAAAACACATCCAATGGCACCGACTTTCAATAGGCTTCTGGTACTGGTTGTATTAAACAACTGTATGAAGTTTCATTGTTGTGAGTGAAGGACTTTTTGAGATAATGTGTTTACAAAGATATGGACCAACAGACATGTATAAAGGGGCATAACTCCTGAAAAACACATCCCATTACACCGACTTTGAATAGGCTTCTGGTACTAGCTGCATTAAACAACTGTATGAAGTTTCATTGTTGTGAGTGAAGGACTTTTTGAGATAATGTGTTTACAATGATATGATGGACAGACGGACGGACAGACGGACAGACGACGGAGGCAACGACAATACCGCTCGGGCAGAATCTGCCCGAGGGGTAAAAAGATAGTGCCACGGCACTGTAGCTCATCTGTCTGTAACTGGAGAAAGTAGCTGTGAGAAATTTTTACTAAAGAACTGCAATAGATGAGTTTCTAACTTTTGTTGTCCCCCCTGAACACTAAATGATCCATGCAGTTATTTCCTGAGATTTCATGATAAAGTTTCATGGGAGATTCAAGATGCGGCCATATTGGATTTTCGAATCGGACAAGAAAGGGTATCTTGCTCAACTTGACCCCAAGGGGAACCTGTGTATCAAATTTGAGAAAGATCAATGCAGTGGTTCCTGAGAAATCGTGATAACGATGTTTCACTTGGAAATCCAAGATGGCCGCCTGGTGGCCATATTGGATTTCTGAATCAGACCACAAAAGTATCTTGCACAACTAGACCCCAAGGGGAACCTGTGCATCAAATTTGAGAAAGATCCATGCAGTACTTCGACAAGAAGTTTCATAGGAAAATCCAAGATGGCCGTCTGGTGGCCATATTGGATGTTCGAATCAGAGCAGAAAAGGTATCTTGCACAGCTAGACCCCAAGGGCAACCTCTGTACCAACTTTGAGAAAGATCCATGCAGTAGTTCCTGAGAAATCACGATAACAATGTTTCATCTGGAAATCCAAGATGGCCGCCTGGTGGCCATATTGGATTTCTGAATCAGACCACAAAAATATCTTGCACAACTAGAATTTCAAAGGGAAACCTGTGTATCAAATTTGAGAAAGATCCATGCAGTACTTCCTGATAAATCACGATAACGAAGTTTCATAGGGAAATCCAAGATGGCTGCCTGATGGCCATATTGGATGTTCGAATCAGAGCAGAAAAGGTATCTTGCACAACTAGACCCCAAGGGGAACCTGTATACCAAATTTGAGGAAGATCCACGCAGTAGTTCCTGAGAAATCGCAATAACAATGTTTCATGGGGAAATCCAAGATGGCCACCTGGTGGCCATATTGGATTTGTGAATCAGACCACAAAAGGTATCTTGCACAACTAGACCCCAAGGGGAACCGGTGTACCAAATTTGAGGAAGATCTATGCAGTAGTTCCTGAGAAATTGTGATAACAATGTTTCATCGGGAAATCCAAGATGGCCGCCTGGTGGCCATATTGGATTTTTGAATCAGACCACAAAAGGTATCTTGCACAACTAGACCCCAAGAGGACCCTGTGTACCAAATTTGAGAAAGATCCATGCAGTAGTTACCAAAAAATAATGATGACAAAATTTCACTGGCAAATTCAAGATGGCCGCCATGGCAGCCATATTTAAAATCGTATCGACACGGCATGAACAAATTCTGGTGTACTCATTGGGGGGAACATGCATGCCAAGTTTCAGCTTAATCGGCCAAACGGTTTCAGAGAAGAAGATGTTTACGCACGACGGACGACGGACAGTCAGGCCATGACATAAGCCCATCGGGCCTTCGGCCCAGATGAGCTAAAAACAAGAGCCCAAAGGGCTTCAATATACGCCCGTATATCTGGAATTTATACATTGGTCCAAATTTCAAGGTTGTTTAATCACCTTGATTCCAATTGGTAGCTAGCAATCCAGAAAAAGGTATACAATTTTGTGCTTCTGAGAATGTAACATATCACATCTAAAATTGAATGATAAACTAAAATGAGCTTAACTCTTGGAAACTAGGTGACCTTGGAGCAAGAACCGAGAGCTCAAATATCCCACAATGAAATCGACAATAGTCAAACACAAGATAATAGTACTTTTTCTGCAAATGGATTTCTTTCAGACGAGAGAATTTTTCATGAAGGAAGAAGAAAGTGATGAAGTAAACCTTTGTTCTTGAGTTGATAAACAGGTATGAAGTTCATAAAGGACCCCTCTCCACGTTAAATTAGTAAATGTATGGTTTCTATTTCACAACAGTTTAACTAAATGTAGCTGTTTCAAACATGGGAGACAACTCCACAGGACAAATGCCATATACATGTAGGAGAGAGAACTCTGAATATTCCAACCTAACACATATAGTCAGCTAAACTTGATTCAATTCTGGGGGACTGTGACCTTGACATTTGACAAATTAATGTATGGCTCCTCTTCGCCATGCGAGTAAGGTATCTGATACCATTCCATACCTTGAAACTAGAGATATCGCATGGACAACAAATGTTAATGGATGAATGGACATGCAGAATGCAACATCGCATTACATGATCTCGTCTTCGACAGGCATATGAAAATGTGACAATGATTTCCTGATTTTGGGGTCACAGTGACCTTGACCTTTGACCTTGACCTAAACTTTGGTGCACGACATCGTCTTCCGTCAACGTATCAATGGACACAAAAAATCATGATTTTTATGAATTTCATGATTTTGAGGGTCATGGTGACCTTGATATTCGGCCTTGACCTACATTTTGGTACGTGAAACATCATGTCCCCGTAATGTATCTACTGACACAAAAAAAAGTAATTTTCAAAGATTTCTTGATTCTGGAGCCACAGTGACCTTGACTATTGACCTTGACCTAAATTTTGGTACATGACAAACCATCTCCCCGTAATTTCTCAATGGACACAAAAAATCAAGATTTTTAACAATTTCACAATTTTGGGGTCACAGTGACCTTGACCTACATTTTGGTATGTGACACACCGTGTCCCCCTAATGTATCTACTGATACAAAAAGATATTATTTTTAATAGTTCACTGATTTTGGGGTCACCGTGACCTTTGATCTTGACCTAATTTTTGGTATGCGACACTTCATTTGCCCTTATTGAATCCACTCACCAAAAATTAGTAATTATTTATGAATTCCTGATTTTTAGGTCACAATAACCTTTGACCTTGATTCTGGTGTCACAGTGATCTTGAGTATTGACCTGGATCTTAATTTTGGTACATGACAAAACAACTACCCGTAATTTCTCAATGGACTAAAAAAATCATGATTTTTAACAATTTCATGATTTTGGGGTCACAGTGACCTTGACATTGACCTTGACCTACATTTCAATATGTGACACATTGAGTCCCCCTAATGCATCTACTGACACAAAAAAATGTTATTTTTAATAATTTTCTGATTTTTGAGTCACAATGACCTTTGACCGTCGACCTTGACCTATATTTTGATATGTAACACTTCATTTCCCCCTATTGAATCCACTCACAAAAAATTGGAAATTTATAATGATTTCCTGATTTTTCATTCACACTGACCTTTGACCTCTGACCTCGACCTACATTTGGCATGCAACACATCGTTTCCCCCTAGGGCATCCACTCGCCCAAAATTAGAACTGTAGATAGAAAACTATCAATGATCAATGATTTCCTGATTTTCAGGCAACAGTGACCTTTGACCTCTGACCTCGACCTGAATTTCGGTACGCGACACATCGTCATCACCTGATGTATCCATTCACAAAAAATTGCAACTGTGGATAGAAAATATCCAGAGATATAGACCGGACACGAACACTTCACTGATTTCCTGTTTTTCAGGCCAGTGATCTTTGACCTCTGACCGCGACCTTCATTTTTGTACGCGACACATCGTCTCCTCGTAGGGTATCCACTCACCAAAAATTGGAACTGTAAATAGAAAACTGTTCCAGATATAGACCGGACACGGGGGACGGACAGACGGACGGACGGACGGACAGACGGACGGAAACCGCCATCACATAATACGTCCGCCTTTTTGGCGGGCGTATAAAACTGTGAGAAAACCCATCTACCCCGTCCGTCATTACAGTTAGTTGCAGGGAATTACTTGGAGAACGAAATACTTGTGGCGAAATTATGGGGGTGGGGGAGCTAAAGCCCTCACTAGACCCCTCGCCCCCTTCCCATCTCCAACACTCCGCTGGGCCTGCGAGAGAGCGAAGAGTATAAGGCACTGTTGAGCTCTTGTTTTAACCATAGCTCATTAGGCCGTATATTGTTTGAAATACATGGTCGGGTACGGACCTGTAAAGGTAGCATGCAGCCAGGAACAACCTAGCGTGTAGGCCTATGACAATCGAACAACAGAATTCTTATGAAGAAAATTAATTAATTGTTTCGTTGATAAAACACAAAACTTTCCATGCACGATCGAAATTGTTCCTAGAGGGCTGCGCTCTGGACCGATCAGTCTTATTCAACTTGAAAGCTATATCAAAACTGCTTGCAGTTCTAGTTTGTTTTTTTATTTTGTGTTTTCTTCTACCTTTCTTCAGTTTTTTTTCTTTCCTTCTTCGTATTTTTTTTATATTATTTTTGCACAAAAGTGGTACGGCCATGGCCGTACCTGCCGTACCGCTTCCGACGCCCTTGCATCCACACATCCGACTGCATGGATCTTTCAACAGCATCTATGGCTTCATTGTTCCATGATTTTCACAGCAACTTATTGATTCTTTTTATGCAACCAGTCATTCAAATTAGTCACTTTAATATTTCAAAAGTGAAACATGGCTTCAAATGACATATTCGGTGAAATTTATTCTGTAAATGAAAATAGCAGGTGATGGCATATGTTCATCTCAAAGTCATATCTAAGTTGCATGAATGTAGATGCATTGAGTGATGAATAAATTAGATTAACTTGTCGAATGCAATGCACAATCTCCTAGCATGCACACACATGGCAGGGTCAGAATACCCAGACCAGAGATATGTTTTTTATGTGCACATTCTAGCAGATTAGATTATGATAATGTGTCTGTCAATTAAACTTGATTTATTAACTAGGCATTGCCTCTCAAATCCTGCAATTTGCGCATGACCTTGACATGGAAGTATGCCATCACACGCCATTTTCATTTTGGAGCCATGTTTCATTTTTGAAATACTGATTAGTCGCATAAAAAAATCATTCTTCAGTATTTCAAAAATGAAAGATGGCTCCAAAAATTACGAAGCAATATGTTGTTGTGAAATTTATGTAACAATGAAGCCATAGTTGACATAGCCCTATTCTGGAAGACGGAGGTATCCCAGCAGCCTTTGCGGCGGTCCCTGACAACTATAGCGTGGGCTAAACTGGAGCATGGCGACGTATTCACTATGCCCAGACAGACCGCGCTTTTCACCGTTAATTCGGATTTCCGTGCCTTTTGAGTTTGGTAATCGTTTGGAATCGATAAGATACCATTAATAATGTAACATTTAACAGCTCGAAGGATCAATTGTGTGGTAAAGACTCCAGGAAAGAGTAATAAACAGCTCTAAATAACCTACAACAGTGGCTTAACCCAGCCGCCAAAATCCTGGGGGTAACGCCGTTATTGTCGGCATATAACACATACCAGTGCGTGAGTTCTATTGATATCTTCACATGTTTAATCGTTTTTGTTAATCAGAATAGTGTAAAGCCAAAAAAATGCCCCGTAGAGCTACGGCAGGCCTTATTTATATGGTAAAGGCATGCAGTCTGTATCCGTGGCTTATAACTGTATGGTAAATTTTCTGTATAAACAGACAATCAATCAATTTTATCTGATCTTTGGTCTTACGTGTGTTCCTTTGTCATGCTGACACAGTGTCATGAGTAATTCTCAGTTACAGTGATTATTTCATTGACTTGAAGGAATTTTACTAAAACAAGTATATCTGCGTTATTTAGTTATCTACCATTTCATGATCAGTAAGTCAATGATTTAATAAGTCAATCATTGAATATGTATAGTTAACAGCTTTATGAAAACAGAAGGGGGGGGAGAGTAAAACAGATTATCCGTGCTAAATGCTGACAATAACGGTGTTACCGCTGTGTTAACCCCAGGATGTTGACGGCTGGGTAAGCACCCTGTAGCTCACTGTCGTAGGTTTGTTCAGAGCTGTTTATTACTCTTTCCTGGAGTTTTTACCACACAATTGATCCTTTGAACTGTTAAATGTTACATTATTAATCTATCTTATCGATTCCAAACTATTACCAACCTCAAAAGGCGCGGACATCCGAATTAACAATGAAAAGCGCGGTCTGCCTGGGCATAGTGAATACGTCGCCATGCTCCTATTTAGCCCACGCTGTCAGGGACCGCCGCAAAGGCTGCTGGGATACCTCCGTCTTCCAGAATACCCCAATCGAGGTATAGGCCAATACCTCGATCAAAGTATTTTCCCCAACCTGGAGAAAGGACGTAACTACACCAGTGTTGAAAATGGGGGTCTTCATAACCCAGGCCTGTCCAAAGAGAGTGAAACGAGATCTGTAACCCCTGTTCCACAAATGAACTATACTTTTCTCCCTGGCTATATATAAACTCTTATTAAGTTTTACTTCATAAACGCTTAAAAACTCACTCACCACTTCCTCTGACGGCAAATCTGTTTTCAACTTTTCTTCTTTCGTTTTGACGTCAGTCTCCCAACTGTCCAAACCTTTCAAATATTCCTGCAATTCCGTTTGATTTTCTCTCATCTGAAACTGCAACTGAAGCATCTTATCTTCGTGCTTCGACATTGCATTTGCTGGTCAAATTAATCAATAATAAATAATCAATAATAAACAGATAAACGAATATAAAGTGCTGTCGAAAATTCTCAGTGAGCGTATCGTTCGGAGAAACCACTCTCCCAAATTGGGACGGTGTCTTATTCAAACGTTGCAAACAAC